>BPLR01020669.1:0-151858 GCA_021605095.1 Caerostris extrusa | reverse complement strand
GTCTTCAAAACGATTTAAATTATTTTTAGTTATAATAATTTTAAATTAAACAAAAATAAGTATTCATGAAGAAATTAAAATAGTAACCAAAAAAAGTCCTAAAAGCTTCATTCTATAATTTTTCAGATAAGATTCTGTAAAATTTACTAAATATTTTATAACTTTTTATTGATATACAAAAAGCATTATATTATCATGTGTTTCGATGTACAAGGAAACAAGTGTTATAGATTTTTAAAAATATAATAAACATCTTATCAAAAAATTATCGTTATAATTAAAAGAAAACTTATAATTGAACATCAATTTTCGTCTTAAGTACATTTTCAAAAAAGGTCTTAAAATTTATTGAAAGCTATATGGACACCTAAGTTAGGTTATTAAAGTGTAAGTCTTTTAAGAAGTATTTTAAAATTTTAATAAAGTATTTGCTGCTTGTGTTCTGTTCTATATATATTTTAACTTCGTAGTTTGCGTTAGTATATACAAAATAAAATGCTAATTAAAGATTTTTTTTTTATTTCATGTAGCTGATTTTGAAAGAATAATAAATTAAATTATGAGATAAGGTTTGAATTATTATATTTAAGGGGACATTCCAGGAAATATTTGTTGAAATAACTGTAAATTAAAATTATTAATTAAAATGTAAATTAACTAAAAATTATGTTGTTAATTAAAATGCAAGTTAACTGCAAATTAAATTGTTAATTAAAATAATTAAATGGTTAATTAAAGTGTAAGGTACTCGTAAATTAAATTGTTAATTAAAATGTAAATTAATTGTAAATTAAAATGTTAAATAACTGTAAATTAAATTGGTAATTAAAATGCAAATTAACTGTAAATTAATTGCAAATTACTTCTACAGCATTTGATTGAGTAAATGCCAGAATTAATTACTAACACATACTATATATTTCCGTGTATAAACCGAGAAGTTTTAGAATTTTCTAAAGCTAAAGTACGGGGTCGGATTATATACGGGAACCACTAATCCTATAAAAACGTAGGTACTTTTTCCGTTAGACGAGCACAAATGAAAAATTGCTAAATAAAGCATGTTTTTTGTGTCTAGTTTATATTTCGTAAGTTTATGAAAAAGTTTAATTTTAAATGAACCGAGATAATCGTTTTATTAAAATAAGTATTTTACTTTTTGAACTTGTTTATATTAATATTTTTACATAATACCATAAATAATCAGCTTTGCAAGAATTTCTTTCATTTCAGCTTATACACGGGGTAACTTTGGTAAAAGTTTTTTAATTTTTAAAGTTTAAAAAGTCTCGAATATAAGCCGGATCGGCTTATATTCGGGAATATACTTTAATTCATAATTTTCTTTTTTGTCAAAACCAAGTGTAACGGAAAAACGTTTTAGAAGAAATTAAATTGATATTTATGCATATTTTATTAGAATGATAAAAATGAATTAACACAAAAATTAGAAAAGGTATCTTCGCATTCTTATTCAAATTTTTCCTAAAAAGAAACACAGAGAAATATCTATATCGAAGATTCATAAAATAAATTAAAATATTAAATTATATACAAAACATAATATTCTCAAATAATTTAACACTAAACTTTAATAAAAAACAACTTTGAAATAAAGTTGTAAAGTATAAATTTTATTAAAATTTCGATACACTAACAACTGCAGACTAAAAACTTTGTCGATATATTTCATTTAATGAAAATTCTTAACTTACTAGCAAACATCTGTTACAAAATCTGAAAGAAATTTCATTTAACTTTTCAGTAACAATTAACTTCTTTAGATTGAAATGATAGGGGAAAAAATGGAGCTCTTTCCACTGGAACTAACTAGATGCGGAGTTTAAATTTAAAGTGAAAAACATTATGTAAAGGAAGAAAATGTTTAGCAAAAAAATGCTGCTGATTAGTTTAACGTGCTAGCTACAAATGGCCTTAATTGATAAACGAATCCATTTTTTTTTTTTTTTTTTTTTTTAAGTTTTGAACTTGAAATTTTGCCCTTAGAGGACTTTATAATCCTTCATAATTGCTTAAAATAGCAACTTAAATAAAACTATAAAAAAGTGTTTTACAGATTTTCAACAAAATCTGATACAATTTTTTTCATTTTAAAACTAGAACCATTAAAAGTAAATTTATTCTTCTTAGAGCATTGAATACTTTTAGTTAGGCATTTTTAAAGTTTAATTAAAGAAAGGATTTACACTCATGTCCATAAATTAAAGATAATTCAGAATCACACAGAAATTGAACTCTAAAATAAAAATTTCACCTGTAGAATTATCACACACATCTTGAAGAAGAATATGCAAATTACAGGAAACCACCAGATGGCGCGGATAGTACGTCACAATGACGAGAGTGTAAGAGAGGGGTATATAAGGAATGGTGGCAAAGAAGTAAAATTGTTCATAAGCGGTTTAAAGACTTTCAGTGCAATAACCGCATAGTTATGGCACAAAAGGAAGCATTTGGATGATTTTTATGTGGTAGAATTATCGGACGACTGGAATGTGAACGTACCCAGCTGGAAGTATCCGAGAACTTGGAATCACCCAGAGTGTCATCTCCAGGCTTTGGCAACGATTCCAAGATGATGGTAATGTGAGTAGATGTTACAGCACAGGTCGCCCCCGAGTTACAACGCCGAATGAGGACCGGTATTTAGCAGTTACTGCCAAAAGAAACAGACGGAGCACAGCATCAGACCTGTCTCGTCAGCTCTCTTCAGCTACCTTCTACGACAGTTTCAAGGCAGACCGTGTACAGACGCTTAGGCACATTGGTCTATATGCTCGTAGGCCTGTCAGATGTGTTCCTCTTACCGCAACTCACTGTCGCCTGCGATTAACCTGGAGTAGAGAGTATGAATTGTGGAAACCGCAACAGTGGTCTTGTGTGATGTTTTCCGACGAATCCAGGTTTAGTCTGCAGTCTGATTCTCGCCGGACTTTCATATGGAGAGCGCCAGGTACCCGTTACCACCAAGAGAACAAACACCATTGAACGACACCGTTACGGTGGTGCAGGATGGCTCGTTTGGGAGGAATTATTCTTGGTTCCAGAACTGACCTGCATGTTCAGAGTGTAATGATGACGGGCCACATCTATCGGGATGTCATTCTGGAACAACATGTACGTTTGTTTCGGGGCGCCCATGGGTGCTGAATTTCTGTTTATGGATGACAACGCCCGTCCTCACCGTGCAAACATTGTAGACGAATGCCTTAAATTGGAGGATATCACCCGTATGGATTGGCCAGCATACTCACCGGATTTGAATCAATAGAGCATGTGTGGGATATGCTTGGCCGACGAATTGCAGCCCGTCAATCCCCTCCCACCTGTCAACCGGAACTTCGGAGGGCATTGCTTGATGAGTGGTGTAATATTCCCCAAGATCAGATTGATAATTTGATACTCAGCATGCTCTTAACCTTTTGTTTAATAAATAGACTTTACAAATAAGTCAAATTTGTTTTTGCTTCTGTCTCTTTCTTTGCCTGAACTTCATTATCCTTAATTTATGGACATGAGTGTAATATCAGGAAAAATTCAATTGCTCAGTTTAATTAAATACAAAAAAAAATTATGGTTTCGTGTTCTATAGTTTAAAGCATTGTCATATTAAACAGAATTACAAATTTGGCTGAAATTGTTTTTCCAAATGCAGCAAAATGGATCCAATTATTACGACGATAAATTAAAAAAAATTAGCAAGATGCCTCAATTTAGAAAATTGATGTATTCAACAGTTTAATCAAAAATTAAAAAAATGGTTGAATTTTTTTTGGTGTTTAAGTTTTGGATTTCAAATGAATACAATATCATCAATTTTGGAAATCGACTATATAATAATTAATTATGTTGGCGATTAGGATTTAACAGTATTTTTACTTTCAAATTTTTATAATCTTTATAGCGCCAAACATATGCAATCTATGAACTTATAATTAAATTGACATCAATTTAATTTGATTTTAACTGTAGATTAAATTTTGATGTAGCTTTATTGCAATTCAGCATTGATGATGCTATTTTAAATGATGGCTAAAATTTATACCGAAATGCTCTAAAAATGTGAAGAATAATTACCCCATTCTTATTGATAAAGAAGTGTTTCTTTTATTTATAATATAACTGATTATATTATAGAATGCACTGATAAAAATTAGCATATATAATATCAGAAAATATTCATTTTATAAATATTAATTTCGTTCAAAGAAAAAAACTGTGGATTTCTTCGCTTAGTTGGAAAGTGAATGTTTATCTCTCGGCACTTTAATTCTTATCAAAGAAGAATGTATGATATCAGCTACTACTCTCACAAGATTAAGGATGAAGCACCACAAAAACATGAACATTTCTACTGATGGCGTTAAAAAATATCAAAAATGGGGTAATTGCCCTGATGTCGAGCTTAGTCCTCACCATATCTTTAATTTCCCAGCTGTTACAGCCGCGATGCATTGTCTGGACCTTCCCTCGGATGAAAATATACTCCGAGCTAGCAATCAGCATAGCCAATATTATTCGATGGTTAGTTGGTTTGGTTTTATTGCACAAGGGCCAGATTTGGCCATGCTGCGCCAAACAACAATACTTTTCTTAAAAATTCTGGTAAAATGGAATGATTAAAAGACAAAAGATTTAATTGCGAGAACAGGTAAATACAGTGCCAAGTGGAAACATGTAAATAGTGAACGAACCAATATTATTGGGAGATATTTAATTTCCACGATATTTAATTTCCTGTACTCTTCAGGGTATACAACAACAACAACACATGTATGAAATCTGCCAATAAATTACCGTTTTATCAGCAAGATTACTCGACTTGAAAGTTATAATTCAACAACTTATTCACAATAAACATAAATATTGAAACATTTTTTTTTGTTGGTGTCAAGGTTTTTCGGATTTTAAAATAATAATCGATCCAGCAAAAAAATTTGTTGAGAATATGATTTAAAAAAACAACACAGAAAAGATCATGTACAAAATAATTAAATACAAATGAAGCAAATAATAGTTACCTATTATTTTTCATTTATTTCAGTGATGAAGTAAGGATAACAATTTTGAAGCCAAAGAATATTCTGTAAGATGAAATACAACATAATGAGCTTGTTTTTACGAAGCTATCAATTATTGCATGATAATAACAACATGCTAAAAACATTATAGTAAAAAATCAGTTATTTACTAAATGTTTTCTGGGCAATCAGATACCCCAAATGTGAGCAATAATAATTTGTTTTGCTTGTAACAGTCTCCTTGATGTAATTTGCTTCAGTCCATTCCTACTGTTTCTCCTAGAAGTATTGCAACATTGCCATGAACTTCTAGAAGTTGATCGCTGGCAAGTTCTGTGTAGTGATGAGATCCAAAACCATGAACTTTTCCTTTCAAGATCATTCCGTGTTCTTCGACAGTAAACCTTCAACTGCTTCATTAACAGCTGACCGACTTTTATGACTGTCTCCTATTTCTCCTTCCCACAAATGGAGATCTTCCCAGTATATTATCGCTGAAGATTCTAAAAGCATTCTTTGCGTTTAATATGTATTCAATTCATGTTTTCAAAAAATGAAACTTTTAAAGAAAGGATACACAAACCGCCACCCGCCGATTCCCATGGGTAGTATATATTCAATGTAGCTTTGATCGCACACACAAAAAAAGCTCTCGAAATCATCTAACGTATATTTTTATTATAACGTATACGTAAAAGTGATTTTTATTATAACGCATATTAGAGTAAATTGTTAATAAGTCAGTATAATAATAATAAGTTATTAATGCTTATTATTATACTTATGCTTACTAACTTATTTTTATTATAACGTAAACGTAAAAGTGATTTTTATTATAACGTATATTTTTATAATAACATATGCGAAAAGTGATGAGTCAAATGGTTTTTCGTTAATTTATTTTTACATTCATGCCTAACAATAATTTTCTCAAATATATGGTGATCCCAATAGGCTAATACCATATATATGATCTAGTGATATATGCCATGTATATTACATAGTTTTATATATATTATAACAGTCAAATGTACTTATTCAGAGCAATTTTAAAAATTATATTTATTAAAAAATAAAATAGGCATATGAAAAAGGGAGCTCCCTGTTTCACATTACAATGTGAATATGAAAACTATAATATATACATATATTCGTTTGTTTTAACTATATTGACCTTGTATAAAATATATTTTTAATAAATTTTATAGCAATACATAATATTTATAAAGTAAATAATGTGTTAATAAAACTTTATAATTTGTTGTTTTTGTGAATTATTAACAATGGAGAGCTTTTTATAGCAATGTTATAACAATACATAATATTTATAAAGTAACTAATGTGTTAATTAAACTTTATAATAAATTGTTGTTGTAAATTATTAACAATGGAGAGCTTTTTATTATCTCCCCCACGTGGAAGAACTTTTTCAGTTCCCCCGTAATGTTTAATTGTTGTGCCTCAGATGTAATTATATGGAAACGTATACTTTGATAAGGCTTAATTAGTAGGTCAGGCATAAACGAGTACGTGCGCTGACCTTGCAGAACCAGGACAAACTCGTGTTAACGAACAGCAAAACTAGGTCTTCTATCAAGGTCGTCAAGTACGCAATTTTTAGAAAAAGTATTGTTGATTTTAAGTTCCAAACAATATAAAATCAAACCATTAATTTTGTTGAAAAATCATGATATCTTTCATTTATAAACAATATAAAATCAATCCACTAATTTTTGTTGAAGATTATGCTGTCTTTCATTTATAAACAATATTAAATCAATCCATAAATGTTTGTTAAAAATTATACTGTCTTTTGTTTATAAACAATATTAAATCAATCCATTAATTTTTGTTGAAAATTATGATGTCTTCCATTTACAAACAATATAAAATTAATCTATTATTTCTTTTTGTAGACTACAAAGCACATTGTTTTTTAAATTTAAACCTGAAAGCCTCTGTAAGGTCAAACTAGATATGCCTTTATTTTCTGTTTTACTTAATTTTATGAATCTGTTTTACGTACATCATCATGGATCCTATAATTAAGGATATTTCCAAGTTAAAAATTTTAATTAAGTAAATTTTTTAAGATATGAAATACATAAAAAAATTTTGTGAACTCTTTTTGTATTCAAATAATTGTGAAATAAATGTCAAATCATTGTAATACTACTGTGTCCAAAAAGTAAAACCAATTTTCAATTTAAAATTCCCGGGGCTTAAGGAATTTCAATTTTTTTCTTTTATAGGTTGCTGGCACTGTCCTCGACATCTGTGTGAAATCTTAACGTCAAAATATTAATTAGTGTTTGAGTTATACTTGGTTTGTGAGACGCTAAAATTGATTCCAGCAATTTTTGAAATGTCTGAATTCATTGAGCAAAGAACGTGCATTAAATTTTGTTTGTGGAAACGTATAGAATGTTGCAGAAGGCCTTCGGTGAGCATTTCTATATCGGAAAGAAAGGTTTAGAAAGGGCATAAACAGTTCAAAGAAGGCAGAGAACGCGCTGAAGACGAAGAGCCCTCTGGTCGACCATCAACCTCAACCGACGAAGCTCACGTCCAAAACATTAAAGATTTGGTGCTTGCAAACCGTCGATTTACAATTAGAGACCTTGCTGATGATGTTGGAAATTCAAAAGGATCGCCGAATTCCATTTTGGGCCTCAAACGCGTCAAATCTCGATTGGTACCGAAAACACTGAATGAGAAAGTTCACACTGCATTGATTCTCCGTGACATTTTCGCCAAAAATTAAACCCATATTGTTCCACAACCACCGTATTCACACCGTTCGAGTTCTGTCTTTTCCTTAAACTCAAAAGACCACTCGGGGACACCGTTTTGAGTAGATTGAAGAGATTCAACGTGAATCGCAGCGCGCTTTGCCATCCCTGACGACGGCTTTTTAGCATACATTGATGATTGGAAAAAAAGTTGGCATAAGTGCATTGTGTCTGGAAGTGATTACTTTGAAGACGATGAAATAAATTTGGAAGAATAAATGAAGAGTTTTTGAAAAATAAATAATTGGTCTTACTTTTTTGGGCAATATATATTTTCACTTTCCTTTTGTATTATATATTACATAATTTTACGAACATTTTATGCTCATAATTGTAGCTCCAATAATTTAGGATATATAATTTCAAAGTTTCAGGATATAATTTCAAATTAAATCTTTTAATGAAATAAATTTTTAACCATTCAAAATACGTAAACAGTTTTGGAAACTCTTCACCTAAAAATTCAAACCATATCCCTATTGACAGTAACAAATACCAATATACAGCAAAAATAAGTATTTTAATGTTATGATGTATTTTTCATTAAATAAGCAAAAAAGTGAACGAGATATATTAACTTCATAATTATCATCTTATACTGGGAGGGCTGCTGAAACTTGTGATAGCCATGAACTGTATGATTTACCATAATTTGGCCGCACACTCACAAAAAACTCTGAAACTATATAACATAGATGCACATTTCATTTCTTTATATATATATTAAAGTTAATAAACAAAGAATTTGGTGTGTGATATCACACAGTGTGTGTTTCAGTATTTGGTTCGATTTTTATGTAACTAGGAGCAAAAGTAATGAATCAGATGATTTTTATGAATAACTTTTTTTTTGTATTCGTTCCTAAAAATGTTCACGAGTATGTTTTGATCTAAACAGGCTTACCTATTTGAATGCATCGTTTAGTAATAGCCAAAGCTACTACATTGCTTAGAGTACTTTTCAAATGAAACATATTCTTGGTAATAAACATCGTACAGATCATGCAATTTATGTACCTTGGCTATCATATTTATAAACAAAAGATCTGAACTTTTAGTCTTTTTCTTTTCTCCACATCTCACCCTGAACCTAGGGCTATGTGGCTTCGTACCAGTTAGAAAGGCGAGATTCGAATATCATTGATGGGCCTCATGAGTACCAATAAGAGCCTACAGACCTGTGTTAGAGGACAGTGGCAATGTCCCACATGTGTGAGAAAATCGTAAAGCTCCCACCAGGTGGCCAGACTATCGATTCGTATTCGTATCACCCCTGTCCTATTGCTATATGGTTTCCTACCAGTTAGAAAGGTGAGATTGGAGCATCATCGGTGGGCCTCATAAATACCTCGCACAGCCTACCGGCGTGTGTTAAAAAGAGGACAAGTCCGCAAGTGAGCGAAAACCATAAAGCTCCCAACAGGTAGCCAAACTATCGATTCGAATTGCTTTTATCCACTACAATCGCCATCGAGGCTCGTCGTTTCTGAAAGCAATAACTACATCAATACCGCTAGCGGATTCAAATCTAGGACCCCTACCCGATAGCTGCACACAATGCCACTATATTACGAGTTGGGCGAGATTTGAGTTTGCAATAAAATAGAAAACAATAAATGAAATATTTTTCTAATATATTTAAGTATAAACTTTTCATTAAACTACAGCTGGATCCTGTTCCTTGTTTTAATACTTCATGAAAATCTTTCAAAAACATATTTTTAAAGTAAAATGGACATATGGCAAAGCGGGCACAAGAAAAGCATAGGCATTCCGTAGACGGTTCATTTGTTTTATGCAAATAAAAACTAGCAAGAATCGAACTTTATATGTTCCATTACATACAATTATTAATTAATAAAAGAACATATATTCAATTTTATGCAAATTTTCGGTTTCTAAGCCCATTTTTTTAAAATCACTTGCATCTTTGTTATTAAACATTTTTAATTTATTTCATTAGGTTAAATATAACTTATTTAAAATTTGGTTAACTAGTCAGACTAGTTTGGTTAACTTGTCGAGTATATTTACTTTTAATTTACAAGTATATCACAGGAATTTCTTCATTATGGAAAGGGTTTTCATTCTTTTATTCTTATTGAAAAATTGTATTCTTTAAATAGCCGTTGTTCGGTCTTCTCTTTTACCAAACAAACCGAAAAAGAAGTTACAGAACCTTAAGTCTTTTAAACGGTACAAAAAAAAAAAAAGAATTTAAGTCCACTTCATCAATTAAATCTTCATTAAACTCATGGAGATTTCAAAATTAGATAAACCCAAGGAAATTAACTTGATGAGTGGTTCAAAGATGGTGTGAAACATTTGTACTTGGAAGAAGCTCGAAAAAGAAAATAAAAGCTTTGGAAAAAGCTCGAAAAAGAAAAGCTTTCATTTTTTTCCTCTTTTTTGTCACACTTTACTAACAATTCAAGGTTGCTTTGAGTTATGACACGAGAATGAAATCGGCAATCTTCCCCAGTTTAACAGTTCGGACACGTTCCTGCTGACTCCAAACATGCGACACCAACAGGTTAAAGCAGCAGAAAGCGTTTCTCGCACTGAATTTGGGTTATGGGCAATACCTGAGGGAAGATCCACGTAACAGATACGATAAGGGAAAGGGTTTTCAAGAGTGAAATGAGCCCCATAGGTTACCCATAAAGTAAAAAAAATGGGTTAAGTTTTGACGCAAGTCGGATGAAACAGCTAACAGGAATTGGTTTCGCGATCAAGGGTTGTACTACTTCGGCGAAATTGTTTCGTATCTAGTTAATAAAATTAATAAAAATAGGCTAACCAGTACAAAGGCTAATAACTTCCTTCTTGTTTGGAAGAACAGTGAAAGTGGGTGGAATCTTCTCTGCGCTGTAAGGCCTTGACTTATTTATTCCCCTATTCTTGTGGTTCTATGTTACGGGGTTAGGGTTGATTTTTTTTTAAATGTATCGCTTTTTCGCAATGTTTTTAATTTTAATACAGATACAAATAAATATTTAATATTGATAAAAAATATATTAAAAAAATTTAATATTAAAATAATATATTAAAAAATTTAAAAATAAATATATATTAAAAATATTTAATATTGATTTTCAATTCCTCTTCGTCAGTCAAGTTAATTTAAAAATAATTTCAATACATGTGGTATAAAGTGAATTGTTTGTTAATAGACGCTGTTTAAATATTCATGTTTATAAAAATATTTGAATAGTATTTCTATCAAAAGGTCATAAATGAATTTTAATAATTTTTTTCTTTTTTTAAATTGGAAGGTTCATGTCGATTCAAGACTTAGCTTGTGGAATTCAAGCAACCACTACTTCAATACAGCCCGCATTTCTATCAGAAAGCCGTTAATGAATTTTAATAATTGGTTTTTTTTTAAAAAAATTGGAAGGTGTATCTCGATTCAAGACTTATCTTATGGAATAGTATTTCTATCAGAAAGTCATTAATGAGTTTTAATAATTTATTTTTCTTTTTAAATTTGAAGGTGTATGTATATTCAAGATTTAACTTATGGAATTTAAGCAGTCACTACTTCATTACAGCTTGCTATTTCTGTATTCTAACGATGCTTCTAGGGAAGCAAGAACAAAGAAAAACGTCCTTCCTGAAGGACGTCTCAACCAGAGTTGATTCACATTTTTATCATAAAACAAAACAAATTTTCTCACACATAAATTTAGAGGCTGCAAGACATAGAAGCACATACTGGACTTGCACATGGAAGCACATACTGGACTTGCACATGGAAGCACATACATATTCTCTCTTTATAACTCATTAATTGGGTAGGCCTTGTTCAGGTCAGGATTTGATAAACGTAAGAGTGTTTTCTCTTGTAGTAAAAGTAGATGAATAAATTATAATTGTTATTTCTCATTAATAAAGCAATGAAAATCAAGCTTTAAATTATAGTATTTAAATCATTTTACAAATAAACCCTACAATAGATTCATCAGAAAATCCATTGAAAACTCAAAAATAAATCAAACAAAAATTGCTTTATATAAGATATAGTAAGTCATATAAATTGCACATCACACTGATAAGGAATATGACATTCGAAATACTTAATATTAGTTAAAAATAGATATGTTAATACAGAATCTATGGTATCAATCTGAATTTAAATTAGGTAAACACAAAATGTGACGGTTGAGCAGATTTGAAAATGTATAACATTTTCACTTTCAATTCAAAAATAGATATGTTAATTTTTTTGTGGATAATTTTTATTTTCTTAAATATATATTCTTTATTTTAAAAGGTAGCAACATTTCATTAATGCAGATAATTATTATTAACTTCAGTTTATTATAAGCTGCAAATAATAGTGTTAATATAATTTCTGATAATAAATTCTAGTAGAAATTTATCATTTCCTAACATATTTAAAAATTATTTTTTTACATAATAAAATTTATATTCGTGTAAATACATAACAATTCACACTTTTACTCTACCTTTACTGGCATACAGTGAGCAGGCAATTGTGATTCAAGTAATTGAAGCGTTGTAAATAAAAAGTGTGAACTCACCAAGTATTTGTATTCTTTATACTTTCAACGCATCATTTCTTTGAAATAGTTTATTTTTTCAAATAATTTTCGTTGATCTACAGAAGAAATTTATTTCCTTTGTTATTAAGTGGGACACGTTATAGAAAAATATGCATTTGTAGACCGTGAAAAAGAAAAAAATCATCAAAACATTTTGAATACTTATTTTTGAGTAAAAAATTAGCAAGGAAATTAGAAAGTTCACATATTTATTCAATACATTGTTTGTTTTTCTGAATTAAATATAATTTTCTAAAATATTGATATATAAGATTATTGTTTCTGTACTTAAAATATTCAACTTGACATACCATGGTATTAAGTTTATATATCACTAGGAAAATAATTTAGGGTTATCTTGAATGAGAAATATAAAATTTAAATCCCATGTGTGTTTACATGATGTACGAGCTAGTTTCCTTAAAATTTGAAAAGTAAAGTACAGTGTTTAGAAGGTAACAATGACAAATCGAAGAATTATGGTTTTCAAAAATTAAAGAAAATCAGAAAAATTGCAATAACCCTGCCAGAAATATGAAAATTTGCTAAAAATCAAGCAATTTACGTAAAAAGTAATTCTGATCAGAACATGATATACATACTACAGGTGTAGCTGCTGTTTAACGTCATTTGACAAGGGGCGAAAACAAGGCTTTAAAAAGCGTCTGAAGTTTCTGAAAATAGATATTGCGATAAGAATTAAAGGTCGATACGCTACCAAGTTACTCCGTAACTATCGATAACAAATAGATATTGAGTACTGAAATTTCGAAATAGCTGTGTTTTAGATATAAGTACTGATATCATTTATCTGAAGAATTACATTTTGTTAGCCATTGGGTGAATAGAGCGGAATAGAGTCAAGATGGCTAAAATGGAAACTCTTCTATAATCCATAGACTGCGAAATTCTTTTTCAAACAGAATGATCTTCTAGAAGGTACAAACAATGAAGATCTAGAGCTACAAATGCCGCTGATAGCCGCTATTTGAAGTTAACTGCAAGGAAGCACACTATCGCTACACAAATCCATCTCAGATTTCCTCTTGTAGCAACTATACAGATTTACCATAAGCAAATGTCTTCGAAAAAGATGTTTACTTGCAAAACGTTCAGCATTCTGTGTACCCCTCCCACCGTGACAACAAAATGAAAAGTTTAATTGTGCCTTCACACATGTTCAATGGGGGTCTGTTCGTTTTATTAATGGGTCCAGATTTTGTTTGCAAAGTGATTCAAGAAGATTGTTTGTCTGGGAAACTCGCTATTATTCGTAAAAACTCGCTATTACAGAAATATGACAGATTGGTGGATCCAGTGTATGTGTGTGAACAGATATCTCTTTGGATGGCCACACTGATCTGCATATGACCACCTAGAGGCACCGTTTCTATTCAGTGACATAGTGGCGACATTCAATTGTTCGCCTTTAAGCAGGTGCAGTTGAGGGATCCATCCTCCTACAAGTTGTTAATTCTAGACCAATAGAGCTCTGTTAATGGAGAACCAATTACCTTCGTGGGAAAACTGCTGCTAGGCATATGACTTGTAAACGAGTTTTCCAGACTTGAAGCCGATTGAGAAGTTTAGTATGCTCTGGACAGACGTATTACTGGACTTAACTCGTCCCCTGCATTCTTTCCGGGTCTTCGAACTGCCTTGACACAGCCTTGAGATTTGCTGCTATCTGAGTTAATAGACACCATCAATTTGAGCATGGAACATCGCTGTCGTGCCTGTATAGCTGTTTGAGATGATCACTTTCTATATTAAAACATATCACACTTTCAATACAAATACTATAATTTTTAGTATGTTTCCAATTTATGTATTTTCAAGACAGAAAATAAGCTAGGGTTTTTCTTTTGTGTCGAATTTAGGAAACACTCCTTTTTGTTAAATATCATTAAATTCCAATAAATATTAAATGCCCCAATCTTTTATTTTTTCTTAATTTTTACAAACCAATGTAATGGCTCTAAATAAAGTTTTCAACAGATCAGCGAATTTTCATGCTACTATTTACTTATTTTGCGTTGAAAAAATTATTTTCAATTTCACGGAATCCACTGAGTGTTTTGTACTGCGAAATGCTTTATAATTATGAATTAATAAGTCACAAATTATAATTAATCACAGATGAAAATGTGTTCCAAGTTTTCAAATGGTATGCAAAAACATAAACATGCGAGTTTGGTACACTTTTAAAGATATTACTCCTCTTAATGCACATATAAAAGGGATCTCATGAAACAATTTCTAAAGGCATTCACAAAAAATAAATCCTATTCCTAAAAATAATGATTTAACTTTTTTTACATTTATTTACTTCATAGATTTCATTCGTAAATACTGAGTAATACTAATCTAACACTCACATAACACTAACCTGACACAATTATAATTCAATGCGTGTCAATATTTAACTCTTAAGTGCATGCATTGGATGGGTTTTGACCATACGAATTTTATTGTTTAAAATTTTAGAAAATTCCAAAATTGTAAATGACATTTTCATATCTTCTTGAGTGGCCAACAATAGAAGGATATAACATTAGAATTTGGGTAGAAGTGATATTTTATTTCATGACGTTACGTTACTTGTCTCTGTTACACATATGCTAAAGAGTCATTAAATAGTAAGAGTCATTAATAGTAATAGTAGTCATTATAAGTAGTTATATGGAAAAACAAGTATCAGAAAGGAAGTCTGAGAGACCTTCCGTTTACTATAGATAACAAATGCAATGACAGAATAACTTCTATTATATAATCCATAAAGATATAATATATATATATATCAGTGAGAGAAATAGAAAGAGAGAGATTCTATTATATTATCCTTCATCCAATAAAGAAGCAGAACACCCTTAGAAGCACATAATAATTCCCAAAATAAATCAAATTAGATTTCTTCCTAATGTAAGATCATTCAGTTATTATAAAGATATCTCAAAACCAGGTTTACAAACTTCTAGGATGAATAGTATACCCTGGATGATTCGGAATCACCTAGAAAAGCCGAGTCGGAAATGCTTTCCAAATATAGTAGATTGCATTGCATAGGTCCGAGTGATCAAAATGTTCTCATTTCACACACTGTTGCAACGGTAGTTAGATTGATCATTATACAAACGGGGAGCTAACCAATATACAACTGGTATACAAGGTTGTGGAATATAATAATCAAGTTTATATCGCTTGTACGAGAAACCTATTCAATAATGCATACTCCCACACGTAAACTCATTGCAAGCTTATGCCTATTTCAGTAATGACGTTTTATAATTATTTAGATATCGCATTTGGCAAATAGTAGATCGGGCATGGTTGTCCAGGGGATTGGCTTGCTCGATAGCCAGATTTATCCTGTCTTGATTGCTTCTTCTGAGGGAATATCAAGATGCCGGTGTAAGACATCCCCGTAGACAATACCTAGGAACTGGCTGCATGTATTGCTGACGAGAAAGTCCGGAATTTTCAAGAATATTTGGAATTTCACGTACCGGAGATGTGAAGCTTATGTCACAGTTATTAAAAAGACAATTCCAATGCCTCCTTTGACTTGATACCTGAAATCTGAAGTGTATGTATTTAATCTGCAAACTGCATCTGATTCGGAAGATGCCATCAGACATCAGATTCAACAGATTCTTCTTGCCATGGTACGTGCTTCAGTGCTATTCACGAACTGCCGCATGCAAAGTGTCATCGTGTGTGAAGGAGGTCACGTGGAAAATTTATGAAGCATAATTAAAATATTTTGCTTTCCATTGCTTCTCTGACTTTATTGGTTGTTTTCACTTTTCCTCTTAGTCTGTCTAGCGCCGACGATTTTCGTACTACAGGTACAGTTCAAACTCCACTTATGGTTTTTCACTAAGGAGATCACATTCCAATTAAAAGTAGGCGTTGCCACTTTGAAATTTTCGAAATCGTGTCACTGTAACCGTAACTGCTAGAATTTAACTGTTGCTTTTCATACGATTCTTGAACGCATACCTCATAATACCCAAGACCAAAATTTCTTTCAGTTTCTGTGAATAGTGTGATAGCTAGTGACTCATACATCGAGAAAGTTTTTTTTATGATCACTCTATGGTTCAGCTTTATTAATTTTTGTTAATATACATTGATTAATATACCTTGTATTCACTTATGTGGTGTATTTTCAATTTTTAGGCTTTCTATGTACGCTATGTAAGCATGCTCTATGTGCATTTCCGACCCTGTATTTCTATGTTATTCTAAACAGCATAAATGTACCTTATCTGGTGCTGATACATCCTTTATATAATAACATATTTTATGTCAGGGAACTTGTTGTTAGTGATTTGATAGTTCATAAGATAAGGATAAGTTGAATTCGCGCATATACGGTCCAAAAAAAGTGAGTGCGCTGAAGGATTACTAAAGGAAATTTTACGTGTAAGGCTTAGGTATCCCCAAAGACATTCTATCTTAGACAAAAATGAAAGAGATTTTCAGAATGGAACAGTTAATTTAATTAGCTGAACTTAAAAACTTTTAATTAGTTAAATAAAAGGATGCATGGATTTGGTTAATGAAGGAAAAAAAAAGGCGACTTTTAAATGTAACTTTTTTTAAGAATGTGCATGCAGGAAAGAAGAGCTTAGAACAAGAGGAAAAGCTGTAGTATTTGAAAGCATTTGTGCGTTTCAGAAAGAAATAGGAAAAAGTACTATTATAATTGAATTAAAAAAGAAAGTCGAGATTGTTACAGTATTTTTGTTTTGGTTAACTATTCCTGTACGCATTAGTTTGTATAACTTCCCGTAATCATATCCGTGAGGGGGTAATCATAAGCCCATACTATTTTTAAAATTTTAGTTAGGATAATAATGAGGAATGAGGTAATTATTACAGAAATCAGGCAGTTTCCTAGAGTAATAGTCTTTACGAGATATATTTTTTTGAATGTCTTTAAAAAATGAATGTCTAGATTAAAAAAAATGTCTAAATGAAATGAAAAATCAAATGTCTAAATGAAATCACTAGAAAATCAAATGTCTAAATGAAATCTCTGGAAAAATCAAATGTCTAAAAATGAAATGTCTAGATGGAATGTCTAGAAAAATGAAATGTCTTGAGATTTATTTTGATGTCTAGAAATGAAATGTCTCATATTTTCTATTTCTTGAGGATTAAAATAATAGATGGAATGTCTAGAAAAATGAAATTTTAAAAAAATAAATAATTTTTATTTTTAAAAAATAATAATTTTTAAATTTAAAAATTATTTAATAATTAAAAAATTATAATTTTATAACGCTTTTCAAAATGTATTTTAAGATTTTATGATTTATGTAAATAAGTAGTTGCTTTGTTAACTTTTTAATTAAAGACTTTCAAATAATTAATAAAACAGAAATAAGAAAAAAATGGCTAGTGGATAGTGCATTGCATTTCTGAACCCTCTTTTCGAATACTAACATTGGTTGTACTCTAATATGATTGTAGAGCGTTGGGTTGACAATCTTACCCTGTCAAATGAAAACATCTCCTGTCTTGAAATCTGGCTGTGGGCAGACGGTCTTGGCCCACCATGCGGCTGTTTTTTCGCCAATGAAGAAGAAGATTTGATTACATTGCAGCAACTGAATTGTATCGATTCATGATATTTTCTAAAGTTCATCTTTAAAATCCTAAATTCATGTTCTAAAGCTTCTTAAAGTGTTAAGATTCTTCTTTTAACTTTTAATTTTAATTCCAGCGTTCAGCTTGCGAAGTTGCGCCAATGACGATAAAGTTTTTTTATAGTGGTATTTAAATTAATTTAACGTTTTTGATTTATCCAGCAATTTAATTATTTTTCATAATAATTTTTCTAAATACGCAGAAGTTCTAAAAATAGAAAAATATAAATTTATAGTCGCTCGTAAGTATTCAGACGCCAATTTAATCGTCGAAAATGAAAGACGAAGATTTTTTTTTGTCTCTGAGAGCTATTTAAATTTTGTATAATGCTTACGTACGAGGACTGCTACTTATTGCTTTTTCTAATGCTTATATCAAAATTACAAAATAAAGGTAAGCATTAATATCTTCTTTGGGGGACTGATGGCCGAGTGACTAGCGCTCGATGCCATAGATCTCGTGTTCGAGTCCCTGCGGTGAAATGGATGTTTGTAGTGGTTTGGAATCCATTTTAAACCGTAGCTCCCAGTCTAATATGACTGTAGGGCGTAGGGCTGACAACCCTACCCCGTAAAAAGAAAGCATCTACTGTCTTGAAATCTGACAATATGCAGATGGCATTGGCCCACCATGCGGCTGTTGCGCCAATGAAGAATAATATTTTTTTTTAATTTTTATTCTGCTTAAATTATTTGTATTTGTATAATATTTATGTATAAACAAAAAAATTAGTGAAGTTACAAAATTTATTTTAAAGCACAAGTACACTGCTGAGAAGCACCCACAGGTCTTGCGAACTTTAACCTCATTTTTGCCATTTTATTTTTCATGGCTCTGTATATTAATGAAATATGTAAATATTGGATTTTCTTTGATGAATCAAAAAGTCAACGGCATCATTAACAATATTAAAAATGACGAAAACAAAATTCTACTTCATAAAATATTGAGATAAAATGCTGAATATATTACATCAAAACTGTTTAAAAAGTGACTTGACTAATTTTTTTGGCTGACACCTATAATACCACGATGCCATTCCGTTTTACAACTGGCAGTGATGAGGCAAACAAACTGCCTGGTTGTCAACTCATTAAGCTGTATTTGTGTTTTCAAAACATCACTGTGCACTTGCACCCCGCGCATACTTGTACCCCCCCCTCCCCGATCTACCCAACTTAACTGAAATATTTGGTGAATTATTTTCTCGCAATTCTGTTCGTCATATACAAAATTCTGACAGAATGACAGAATTTTAAACATAGCTTTATAGTGACGCTAACACGTTATATCACAGTGTATGCCTTTATTTAACTAAGTATGCTCAGTTGAATAAACTCGCATAAATGCTTAGTAAGCATGCAAAACTAACTTGTGGTAATGTTAGCAAAAGCTTTCTTATATTTACGTTCATATTACTTTCTTATATTTACTTTCATATTACTACCTTATAATTACTTTCATATTACTACATTATATTTACTTTCATATTACTACATTATATTTACTTTCATATTACTACATTATATTTACTTTCATATTACTACCTTATAATTACTTTCATATTGCTACCTTATAATTACTTTCATATTACTACCTTATAATTACTTTCATTTACTACATTATATTTACTTTCATATTACTACATTATATTTACTTTCATATTACTACATTATATTTACTTTCATATTACTACATTATATTTACTTTCATATTACTACATTATATTTACTTTCATATTACTACATTATATTTACTTTCATATTACTACATTATATTTACTTTCATATTACTACATTATATTTACTTTCATATTACTGCCTTATATTTACTTTCATATTACTACATTATATTTACTTTCATATTACTACATTATATTTACTTTCATATTACTACCTTATAATTACTTTCATATTACTTTATATTTACTTTCATATTACTACCTTATATTTACTTTCATATTACTACCTTATATTTATATTTACTTTAATTTACTTTCATATTACTACATTATATATTTACTTTCATATTACTACATTATATTTACTTTCATATTACTACCTTATATTTACTTTCATATTACCCATTATATTTACTTTCATATTACTACCTTATATTTACTTTCATATTACTACCTTATATTTACTTTCATATTACTACCTTATATTTACATATTACTACTTATATATAAAGCTTTCTCTTATTTTTACTTTTATATTTACTTTCATATTAAAAAATTGTGCTTTATTGCACACACATGTGGATAAAATTAAGATTATTTAATTGCAACAGTGGTCCTCAAAGTGTGCGCCAGGAATTTTCGGTGCGCCCCTGTAGTATTTCAGAGAAATATGTGTCCAGATATAAAAAATAAATATAGTTACTCTTTTTTTTCAGTTTTCCCATTTAAAGACAGTTTTCATTACAAACATCTAACTTTACGGTTGCTTTTTTCTTCTTTCTTCACATAAAAGTCGCCAAACAGCAATAATGCACCAAAGAAGGATTCCGAGAAAGTAACAAAGCGCTAATAGACTCTGTGATTTTTAATGTTTTACAATGCAGCCTCTGAGACTACACTGCCTGTAAATAGCAGTTCGTGGAATTGATCATCTAAATATAAAACTGGGAAAGTTAGTAACGGGTTCTTGCTTTTCATAAATTTGTATATAGAGCTCCTACAGTTAGTATTTGTAGGTTTTTAAATGGGCGCCGCCGTCAAAAAAATTTGACGATCAAAAAACTATTTTTGAACCGATTTTACATGATATAACAATAATAAACTATTTTGTTATTTTTTACATGATGTAACGATAATAAACTATTTTGTTATTTTTACATGATATAAAAGATAATAAACTATTTTGTTATTTTTTTTCAAACAACAAATTAAATAAACCAGATTTCTTTCAAGTTATTAAAAAATATTTTTTTTATCACACCTGAGTAACAGGTACTTTTTGTTTTTTTAACATAAAAAAATTCTGTTATTTTACTTCATAACGATAATAAACTATTTTTTTTTTTGTTTTTTTTTTGTTTTTTTGATGAGTAACAGGTACTTAAAAAATCAAAATTTTTTTTTTTTTTTTTTTTTTGAGGAAGCAAAACATTCCATTGCTGGATTCCATTTTTATTCAATTTTCTAAATTAATTTTCTATTTTCACACTGAAAACTTATTCAAAACGCTGAGTGTTTTGAAAGAAAGAATGAAAAGGATCTAATTGATCATTTTTCACTTCAGTGATTGTGTTTTATTACATAAATACCCCAATTTTTACTCTACGGACACAACTGAAAAAAACTAATCTGCCATGGTGTAGCTGAGTCATCATCAATGAATTTCAAAACACATCAATTTATGAAGAGTTCAGGTAGAACGAAATCCGTGTTGATGATGAATCAAAACTTCAAGGAAGCTCTCAGGATAAAAAGAAAACAGGACCGTATAATTACAGGAAGAAATTTCAACTGGATAAAATTCTGAATTCAATTCCCCATAAATTGTGGATAACAATAAATGTATTCAAATTGTATGTGGAAATGTAACTATTAATTAGCGACAATCATTTGATAATTTGAATACCTATAAAGCATTACCTATGTAACTCATTCATCATCATTGGCGCAACAGCCCAGTGTGGGCCAAGGCCGTCTACCTACTGGCAGATTTCGAGACGAGAGATGTTTTCTTTTTTACAGGGTAGGGTTGTCAGCTCTACGCTCAACAGTCATATGAAACCGGGACCTACGGCTTAAAGTGGAAGTACCGAGCGCCAGAGCGCTAGCATGTAAATCACTGGTTTCCCTTTAATAAAATTACTAAAAATCTGTACAAACAAGTTAATTTTCAAAAAGCCAAAAATCTGACTTTTATAACGGCAAATTAATTCTGTGATGACATAAAAGATGTTAGTGATCATAAACATGGATAAAATTAAAAATATATATATATATAATATTTTGTTATTGTATATATAATCTGGGATCTCACGTTACAAACATAATTAAGAGCAATCTAAAAGGTAAATGGGGGATAAGGTCTGCCAGGAGGACTTTTAGAGTTAATTACACCACATTTGCTATCACACAGGAGAAAAACCAGGCAAGGCAATCCCCCGTCAGACAGTCTTCATCGTTGCAAAACGCCCACGTATTTTTTATGATTTGCTTCTAATCAATTCTTTGCATAAATCAATGAGAGCACAACTGGATCACTGACGTAATCTCACTGGAGTCACTGATCAATCAGTGAGAACACGTCACTTGTGGGAATCGAATTCTTGTCCATTTGCACACTAATTTTGCAGGATGTACTGGATCTGGCTTACATTATTAATTTAAAATTTGTTTTTGTAAATGGCAAATGAATTAGAATATTAAAAACCACACATATTAAATACCAGTTGCTAATATTTCTATTTGTAACTAATATACTAATTTGGGGCCTGATGGCAGAGTGACTAAGCGCTCTGGTACTCGGTGCCACAGGTGTCGGGTTCGAGCCCCAGAGGTGCCATGGATGTTTGTAGTGTTTCGGAATCCACTTTAAACCATAGGTCTCGGTCTAATATGACTGTAGATCTTTGGGCGTCCGGGCTGACAATCCGTAAATCCAATGACAAAATCCCCAATGACAAATCGTAAAAAGAAAAACAGGTGTATTGTAATCTGCAAGTGGGCAGACGGCCTTAACCCACCATGGGGCTTTTGCATTGTTGATGATGATATGAATATATTAATTTGTAACAAACATCTTATTTTGGAATTTAGGAAAAAAATTGGTATGCGCTTTTCAAACTATAAGTCAGTAAAATACGATGCAATTTCTAAAAATTGTTTCTCAAATATAAGTTTTTAAACTAATGTATTAGTTTCAAATTTCCCTTCATCGAATTAATATGATAATTGATAAATTTCATAGATAAAAGTAATATCTTTCATCACATGTTAATCATCAAAGTGGTGTATTTTTTTCTTATTATTAAAAAAAAAAAATTCCTAATCAAAATTTCTTAATTTTCTAATCAGACTACGAATTTAAAACTTAAGACAAATTAACGGGAAAAAAAGTCTTTATATTTTCCGTTGGTTTTAAATCTGACATCATACGTACCATAATTCGACACTATTCAAACCCCATATCGGCTTATACACGGATCGGCTTATATTCGAAAATGTGCGTAATAATATGGTAAATAAATAATTCACAGAATTTTAATATTTTGATAACAGGGATTAAAAATTGAATCAAAATTTTGAAAGGTAACAACTACAGATACTAAATAAAAACATATACATTTCCTTTTCTAATCAGACTACGAATTTGAAAACATAAAACAAATTAACGGGGAAAAACCCTTTTTATTTACGTGGGTTTTAAAATCTGACATACGCACCTTGATTAGACACTATTCAAACGCTGTCTCGGCTTATATTCGAAAATGTACACTAATAATACGCTAAATATTAAATAAATCATGGAATTTTAATATTTTGATAAAATGGATTAAAAATTGTATTAAAATTTTGAAAAATGATAACTACAGATACTATATAAAAATTTATACATTTCCTTTCTAATCACACTACGAATTTGAAAACATAAAACAAATTAACGGAAAAAACCCTTTTATTTACGTGGGTTTTAAGATCTGACATCATACGTACCTTGATTCGACACTATTCAAATGCGGCGAGACTTTGACCAAAACCTTCAGGGCCGATGAAGCACGATTGCTCAATACAAACACGATGTCGATATAATTACTCGAGTGAGTACAACAAATATCGAAATCGTGAAGGCAGAACAAAGCGTTGCGTAGAAGCATTGAAAATTCTCCGGGAAGAAATGTGGTGCAAGGACAAGTGCTGTGGTCGAAGTTAGATACACCGAAGAAAGGAAAACAATCCACAGTTTCTCGAATGCAATTCAACAAAATGACACATTACGAAAGTGTTCAGAGGTTTTCAAAATATGTAAATAAAAACTTCGCATGTATTGAATGGAAAGATTTTAATGAGCTAGTTTATTACTTAATTAATATTTCAGCAAATTCTCCTATATATTTATTTCACTAGAAAATTTTAATCATAACATTAAAAAAATCATTTGAAACTGTCAAATTTGCACGTATTTTTCTTCTGCGTCACAAATTTAGCCAATCAGAGTTACAATGCCTACAAATTGTCTGAATCTCAATCGCTTGCCATAAAAATAGTTGATATTTATTTTTCGCCTGTTGGCAACTCCTTTGAGGCTGTTTTATTTGCCTTTATACGTGTTGTTTACATTAAAACCTTAATCACTAACCGCAATCATGCCCGTAAAACCTGGCAAATGTTTCGTGATCCACAAAGTAAGACTAATTATAATCACTCGCAGACATTACATAGAAGAGCTATTGCTCGATATAATTATGAAACTTGGGATAGACACCTACAAAACCGTAAACTGCGAAGATGGTTCTTTCTGGTCTTGTCCCAGGACTTTTAAACGTAAACGTTCTCACATTCAAACCCTAGGCTCTAACAATTCACTCACCACCACTGACAGTCAAAACGCTGAGGTTTTAGCTGACAGCCTTCAGGAACAGTTTCTTGAGAACAACATTCATAATCATGATACAGAAAATCTCGTTGAGTCCACTATCACTAATTTTATTAATACTTGTCAAGTCTCTGAAATTCCCATCACTAAAGCATCTTTCGTTATTAATTGTATTTCCTCACTGAAAATTAACAAAACTCCTGGCATAGATAAAATTACTAATAAAATGTTAAAAGACCTTCCTTTCAAAATAATACTGAGATATGTAAAATTACTGATTCTATTCTTCATACTGGTTACTATCCTAAGTCTTGAAAACAACTAGAATTCTCCCAATTCTTAAACCTGAAAGGATCCTACTTCTCCTATTAGTTACAGACCAATTTCTTTACTCTCTTCTATTAGTAAACTAATTGAAAATGTCATCCTGAACCTCCTTAAAAATGAGTCAAATCAAAAGAACCTTCTCATCCCACAGCAATTTGGATTTAGCGAAAAATTTCTACAACTCATCATCATTTACCTGAAATATGAAACTGCTGCAATTTTTCTTGAAGTGGCCAAAGCTTTTGATAGAGTCTGGGGTTAATGGATTGATTTACAAACTCATTTCTTACAATTTCTCTCCTTATTTGATTCAAGTAATTAGTAACTATCTTTCAGACAGACACTTTGTTGTCGCAGTAGGGAATACTGATTCCTCAATTCGTGATATTCATGCTGGGGTGCCCCAGGGCTCTATTCTAGCTCCTTTCTTCTACAATATCTTTATCAACGATATTCCACAAAAGAACAATATCAAAATTAGTCTGTATGCTGACGACACTGCAATCTTAACGCAAGGCCGAAAAACTTGCACCATCCAGGAAAATTTGCAAAATTATGTCATTGATTTAGAAAATGGCTCATTAATTGGAAGATAAAATTAAATGTAGACAAGACTGAAGCAGTTCTTTTCGCTTGCAAAAATCTTATAACCCTCCTAATATTAAAATATACAATAGTTAGTTTCTTTAGACCAGGTGATATAAGTACTTAGGAATTATCCTCGATAGTGAACTTAACTACAGATCGCATATCTACAACCTTAGAAATAAATTCAATACTCAATTTAGAATTCTCTATCCTTTAATCAATGGAAATTCAGCTTTACCTCTTAATCTCAAAAATTCTAATATATCTCTTTATCTTCGTCCAGTATTAGCTTATGCAAGTCCAGTTTGGGGTTCTGTTGCACGTACAAATTTTGAAATTATTCAAAGGCTTGAGAACAAAACTCTCAGAATGTTAACGAATTCACCCTGGTACTTTCGTAATGACGATATTAGACGAGCTCTCTCGATTCCAAGTTTAAGACAATTTGTTCACAAAATTTCTACTAAATTCTATAATGATATGCGAAACATCAATAACCCTGTATTAAATATCCTACAAAATTACGATTATGATATTTCTTCCCGCAAACATAGCAAAAAAAGACCTCGCACTGTACTAAATATTTTAAATTAATAAGCTATTTTTTTCTTCTAATTTGACCTTTGCTCATTCTGGGTTATTCCATGCAACTGATTTCATCAACATCTACATTTTTGAAATTTTTCATTTTATAATTTTATTAAATAAATAATTCTCTTTTAAAAAAAGGGCATTTAATTATCTACTTTGCTTATTAACTCAAAGGGCAAGAGACCACCGCTATGTTTCAACATTTTACAAAGAAGGAGCTAGTCTCGGCCAAGGATCTCCGTAATAATCTACAATAACAGATGCGTGTTGTTTACAAATACAAATTAAGAACAAAATGACACATTACGAAAGTGTTCAGAGATATTCAAAATATCTAAATAAAAAAATTTGCATGCTTTGAATGGAAAGATTTTAATGAGCCAGTTTATTACTTATTAGCTTCTATTTAATAGTTCAGTAAATTTTTATATACATTTACTCCACTAGAAAATTTTAATCGGAACATTGAAAAAAAAATTCATTTGAAGTTGTCAAATTTGTATGTAATTTTCTTCTGTGTCAAAAAATTTAGTCAATCACAGTTACAATGCATATAAATTGTCTGAATCCCATTCGCTTGCTATAAAAATAGTTGATATTTATTTTTCACCTATTGGCAACTCCTTCGATGTTGTTTTCTTTGCCTTTATACGTGTTGTTTACAAATACAAACTAGAACATATTTAATTCCAATGCACTAAATATGAGGTACAAAGAGAAAAGCTAAAACAGGCTTTTGGATATAAAGTCCTTATCCTATTGCGATGAACCCTATTACAAATCTGTATCCCTAATTAATTTTCTACGAAAATGACGTAGTTTTTTTTGTGTGTGTATGTATGTACTAACCTTTTTTGTATTATTTAGTGACAGAAGTTCTGCACAACACCACATTTCGGTGCTTCTTTATTCATAATTTTGGAATCAGTGTACTGAATAAGTCCACTGATTATCTAAAAATTTGTTTTTCTTGGTATTATCTGATTTCTTCTCAAGCGTAATTGGATAAATTGATAAAGCAGCTAACGCGAGCATAAATCTCAAAGTCACGTCAAGTACAAACTAGAACATATTTTATTTCAATGCATGAAATATGTAGAACCAAGAAATAAACTGCAAAGCTCTTTTCGTATATTAGCTTACAAAGCTGGATATTTGATATGTCAGAGGATGCATATTATAAGACAGTAATGATTCTTCAATTTCTACGAAAAGTTTCGTAAGCTATTGATACCCCACTTTCTTCTTTCTGGGGATTATTATTTTTTATTCACTTTTATTTCTAGTACTAGTTGTGCTTCAGATTTTCTAATCATCGTTCAGATGTTGAAATATTATGGTTTATTTTACCTGCTGTTTTATCCATTTCTTACTTTTCAGATGTCCTCATCTTATTCATTTTCTTTTGGTTACTGGAAAGTATGCGCAATGCTTCCTTTCTTTTAAAATTGATTTTGTAATTTATCATTCATATCATACTCGAAATTAAGAATTTCGAGTCTTAGAGTAGTTCCTTTATAAAGGTTACATTTTCACGTTTATAAATTCTTTTGTATGTAGTATTTTTTTGGATAAATTGAGGTAAAACCTGCATTATCGAACATAAATCTCAAAGTACCTAGTCAAATCAAGTCGAGTTGCGAACTAAATCAAATTATGATGTACAAGTTTCATATGATATGAAAACTTAATTGATTTATGTAGTTGTTAATTTTTTTAACTATGTTTAATAATTGATTACTTTGTCAGAACTTTGGTGGTATTCTTTTATTTAATTTGAATATTTTGGAATATACGGGGACATAAAGAAAAATAAAATGTCTTTCCATAATATGCGAGTAGTTTGCCCCTACATACATAGTAATTTCTTATAGCTTACAACATAAATGCTATTATTCACAAAGCTTACAAAACAATATATATTAATATATATCTTGACCATCTTGGGTTTGTCGAGTTTCAGTGAGCAAGGGAGTAACATATATATATATATTATATATAAATACCACATATTTCCGAATATAAGCCGATCTGTGTATAAGCAAATAGTGCGTAACTCAAAGTTCAATTTAAAAATATAATAATTTTGTGTATAAAGAGGACATAAATTCTAATAAGGAAAGTATTGAAAGTGATAATGATAAGCATCCAGACATTCCACAATGTAAATGGGAATTTAACGGACTATTCGGAAACTTCGATTCTGACACTGATTTTGAAGGGCTTATATGACCTTTTTCTTTTGGCATAAAGGTTACATTCAAAACACCCAAAAGGTAAGCTAAAAGATTGTAATAATTTTCCTTTCCGATGGTTATTTTTACGTGATATTACTGCTTATTTACATATTTTATTATTATCATTATTATTACTTATTCTATTATTATAATTAATTTTGGTACTTCTCGGTTAGTCGGACGCGACCTGATGGTCAATTGACTAGTGCTCTGGCCATTGGTACCACAGGCTTCAGATTCGAATCGTAGCGATGGCACGGATGTTTGTTAGTGGTTTGAAATCCACGTTAAACTGTAATTACCGATCTAATTAGCCTAAAGTGGGCAAAAAAATGACCGTAGAACGACAAACCAAACAGTTAGTCGGACGCAAATGTCTCCAAAATTACATTTTTGATTTTGACGGCGACGCCACAAAACCAGCAATATAAACAATTTCGAAAATAAAACAACTCATCATAAAACGAAAAACTCCATTTTAAATTAAAATAATTTTTTTCATAAAATTAAAAAATATAAACTAAAGAAATAAAAACATGCGATATTTGGCGATTTATTGCTTCGCCCTGGCGTTTTTTTATGAGATAAGCTGATCCTTGTATATATTGTTATAATTCCCGTAGTTTAGCTATATTAATTTATTAGCTGAATTTTAGAAAAAGTTCAAAATTTTCAACGTATTCACGGAAATATACGATATATTTATATATATTGGATTTAAAAAATTTTTTGAAGGATTTAAATGTAAAGCAGTTCAGGGTTTTTGTATTGCAAATGTTATTAGGGGTTTTGTAATATAATGCGAATGTGCTTCTATGAAGAACATTGTAATTTATGTGTAGCTAATAATAATTATCCGATAATTCTGTCCTGCTAAATAGTCATGTCTCTACCTCAGTTCTCCTATAATTTTTGTATTGATATGTTGTGTTCTTTATATAATTTAGTGTATGTATCGCATATCTAGCATATCTGGACAGATTATATAGCAGATATATATATATGTACGGTAAATGTGATTAATCCGATGATTATGTATAATTGCCTGTTATTGTACATAGCCCCCACTAAGTTCGGTAAATCGGATTGAATTCTTAAAAATTTATCAAATTAACCGGCGGATTCATATAATTTCCAACTCGTAATGATAAATATCTTGACCGATTAAGCCAGTAGAATATAACTCAATTTTTTGAATAGTTAATAGGAATATCCAACGGAGAATAGTTTTCGTTGGATACTATAACACGAGAGGCTGCGAATGACAATATTTTATAATTTACAATTAAAAATCAATAAATGTCACATGGGTGTAACCTGAACGAAATTTGAACAAGGAACTGACGTGTCTTGTCAAATGAAAGACCAAAGCAGATAAATAATTTTATTATTAGACTCATATAAAACAGTTACATATCAAAAACAAACTAAACGCATACGAGGGTAACTCTGAACTTTTTGAGACAACATTCGCAATTTAGCTGTCGTAGAATAGATTTTGGAAGAAAGGAAAATGGAATTGACGCGAGAGCATTATCGCGCTATGATTTTCTATGATTTTAAAAGTGGGGTTAAATCAATAAGAATGCCTTCAACGTCTACAACTAGCATATGGAGACGGAGCTCCATCTCGTGCTATTGTATTTAGATGGTTTACAGAATTTCGTAGAGGTAGAAGTTCTCTGCTGGATCAAGAACACACAGGGAGACCTTCATCAGCTGTAGTTCCAAAAAATGTGCCGGCCATACGAAAATGTTAGTAGACGATAATCGCTGCACTTACCAAATGATACAGAAGAAACTTAACATTGGATCCGCAGCTATACATAGAATTATTCATGAAGAACTGCATATCAAAAATTAGTTTGTCGTTGGGTCATCCATAATTTAACAGAACACCATAAAACAGAAAGTGTCAGAATCTGCAAAGAAACCATAAAATTGTTTAACGATGGTGGACACCACCTTATTTCTAAAAATCATAACTGGTGAGGAAACATGCATACCGATTTTTGACGTTCCAGTACGCCAAGAAAGTAAAGTATGGGTCTTTGAAGATGACCCCAAACCAACAATGGTGAAAAGACAACGAACAATGAAAAAGTAATATATGCCGTTTTCTTCAGAAGTACGGGACTGGTCAAAGCTATCAAGCTGGTGGGACAGAAGACAGTCACAGCTAACTGATACACCATTAAGTGTCTTCCAGAAATCCTTCAAGAAGCGAATGTAAGGAGACTCATGCTTCACCATGATAATGTACTTTCTCATACGACAAGATCGACAGTCGAATTTCTTAAAAAGAAATGCATCAAAGTGATAGAACATCCACTCTGTTCCCCTGATCTTGCTATGTATGACTTTTGGCTTTTTTAATCTTAAGAAAATTTACGTGGTCGCCGTTTTCAGTCCGAAGATGAGATTGATGAGGCTATAAAAGCATATTTTTCATCAATTCCAAGAAATGGATGGCGTGAAGCATTTAATCTTTGGAAAAATCATTTGCAAAAGTGCATTAATGTTGGAGGGAACTACTTTGAACACACTTAAAATTTGATAAGTTGAACTTGTACCATTTAGCAGTATCTCAAAAATTTCAGAGTGACACCTCGTATTTTAAAAAAAAAAGCATTTTTCCAAATAACGTTTATTGCTACTAATGCAAATTATTAAATATTTTAAGTTTACTTATTTAGAAATATTAGACTGTTATGACATTTAGAATTACAAAGTTTGCCAGACTTTTTACATTTGCATTTATTAGACTTGCATTATTCCTTGCAAACTCATTGCTGATATCCCTGACCTCTAGAAAGAGATGATTTTCTCCGACTTTTATCCCATTCACCATTACGAGTTGGGAATTTTATAAATTAGCCGGTTAATTTAATAAAAATTCAAGGATTCTTCACATTTACAAAACTTAGTGGAGATTATATATATAATAACCGACAATAACGCATAATTACCGGATTAATTGCAGATCGTTGACGTCTCACGATAAAAAGCTGTATACCTGCTGTAATTTATTAACTATGGCTACCCCATCAATTTTGATGGTCACATTGGCCGCTATGGCTATATGGCTATTTCATAGTGAGAATAACTAGTCATGATTAAATTCTAAGACTTAATTAAAGCACCAATGCATGCTTCCCGATAGAGTACCCCATATCATTTACAAAGTGATTTAGTTTCAAATTTTAAAATATGAGATGCCATTAATTGTATGAAATAATGTAGTACGATGTAACAAGCTATCGAGTTACACACTGGATAACGATCAATCTACAACAATATCTGCCGTTCTAGAAACGAATGACCAAGGTCAAATGTCCGGCATTCATAAACAACAACTTTTGTTACGAAAACTTTTGTTTGTATGACTAATGCTGAATATAATTTTCGCTAATAAACATTGTTATTAATATACCATTTTCAATTAAAATTCATCATTTTAAAAGCATTATTTATAATATAAAGTAAAGTACGAAATATATAATTGCAATTTCCTCTCATTTTAAATTAAATTTTCAAAACTTCCATTTCCTTTACATGCGATTATACTGGAAATAGAACTCCAATTGGTCTAAACTCATTTTGATTCTTAGTTTTAATAGCATTAAAATTGCTATTCTCCCAAGAGCAGCTCTTTTAGTTCCTTATTTCAAATAAAATTTATTTTTAAATTGAGACTTGATTGCAATAATTCTAATAACTTTAAATGCACGAAATTCAACACAAAAGGATCAGGTTTCTCAACTTTACAAAAATGAGAACGATAGAGAAGAGACTGAAAAAAATTAAATCTGTGTTATTCAACAGTGAAAAGCATCGCATCACCTTAAATATTAAATTACTTTAGAACGATGAAATTTCTTGAGTCACAGAAAACCGGTCAATAAACCGTATTGTTAGCAAAAAAATTACTCTACTTTTGTGGGATTTAAATATCATGGGAGCAGTTTAAACGAAAACAAAATTCATCAGTCGACCTTTTTGAAGAAGGTTAATTCACACAAACGTGTTTCTTTGGCATCAATATTGGCGATAAATAACAAAATAAAGTGAAAAGCAATTATTTTCATGATGGGAAACACATGTGTTTTGAAATTGGACCACTTCTTTTCTATCCGCTGAAATACCGGTACCATGCATGTACAGCATGGGCTACTTTTAGTATAAATATAGTTTGAAACTTCTATCTTTCTTTTTTACAGTATACATACATATATTTATAGTTTGAAATTTCTATTCACAAGTAACAATGTTAGAGATGAAGATAAGATTTGGGGAACATCAACATAAGTAACCTTTTTTTTTATTGTTTTTTGATTTATTATTTTTTAAAGGAATTTATTGAAATGGAATACTATGTGACCTTGATTTATAATATATACTAGCAGTTTTGACGTTACCACATCTATGAAAACATTTAAAAGTAATTCAAATATATCTCAACGTATTTTAATTACTTTTTCTACATTCCTTTTTTTTAAACTTTTATTTTGTACTTGATAGATGTTATTACTTTTTCTGTATTTATTTCATACCCACTTATTTTTTTTTTGTAAGCCTGGGAAATACTTTACGCAATACAAGATAACTATTTTTAGTTTAAACGTAAATATATTTTATCAGCATTATTGAAAAAAGTATAGAAGATTAAGATTTCAATCCAAATAAAATTCGTCTAATAAAAAATTATCCTTATTAGTAAGAGACATGTGATTTCATTACCAAAAACTATAAAAAATCGTTAAATTCGAAACATGAATGTTAATACTATTTAAAAAAAAAAAAAAAAAATGTTGAAACAGACACAATATGAACCCTATAATACAGACACAATGAACCCTAAACATAAAAACCCACAAAACCCTAACACAAATATGAAGCCTAGAAATTCAACAGAATTTGATTGATACAAATTTGAAACTTTCGCACCTATTAAATTTCTCTAATATTCCTAAACAATCAATTTAAAATCTTTCTTAATCTCATTCATGAAATTATTCAAAATTCATTCCTCGTAAAATTATTTTTTAACATATAAAAAAAATTCTTACTTTCCAAATATTGCAATAATAATTAAAAGCTTCATGAATGAACATGCTTCATAATGATTCGATTCGTTAGAGATTCGATAGAGTTTTAAAAAACACTCGTAAAACCAAACTTTCTTACAGTCGCCAACTGTAAGAAAGTTTGGTTTAGCATAATAATAATCCACATAAAGGTGCAACAAAATTTTTTATGAGTTTAAAGTAAAGTTTTGTTTTTTTATTACTTTTTCTCAGCTACCAAAATAATGATTCCATGTATAATTAAATATTGCAGTTGAACACGCATCTTTTTTTCTAACTTTTTCAAGCTGAATGACATAACCTTAATGACTTCTTTTACTTCGTAAGCATTGCTGCGAACAGCAATAAAAATAGTCTCCTCTTCAACAGTTGAAAAACAAACATGAACGAGCTAGTCAGCTTGTCGCATCTCAAGACCTTAATTCCATCAGGAACTTGTAGGACTAACTTAGGAAGTTAAAACTGAAAGAGTGAGGTACCTCCTTCTTCTACATGCCTTTACGTGCTATTTTAAACTTCAATACACTGCATTTTTCTTAGAGATTCATTGTTTGGAGACACATAGTTTGCTTTTATGATTACGGTGCAAGCTATTTAGGATATAACAATAAAACATTTATAGTGTTAATCTCTTCAAGGATCATGATATATATAAGATAACATTTAGGTTTTCTTTTTAATTATAATTAATCTAATAGAAAAATTTGATATTTATTGGAGAACTTTTCACTTCAACATACCTCAATAATGAGTTAAAGATTTTGGCGTTTATAAACACTGTTAATATTTTATTTTGAGAAATAACATTGCTTTGTAAACATCGTAATCGACTTGAGTTCTTTTTTAACTCCAAGGAACCGGCCTTGTTTCTATCTCTTCCTATGTGGGAAGGCTAAGGTTGTTTGGGTGCGTTAGAATCCATTTGTCACACGTGCCATCAAGATTGTGTTAGACTAGAAACTGCAGTCGCTGTATTTAAATCCTGCCTCTTTTCGTTACAATTTTACTTTTAATATTATTCAATAGAGGTGTTATGTCTACTTGATGTATCCTGGGTAACAAATTTTGTAACTCTTCAATTGAACATCTTAATAGACATCTGTCAGAACTGATTCAATAGAATGAAAAAGCAGATTTATCGACCAAAATGGATACTAGTGTAGCTCAAAAGGTCTTGTAAGAAGGCTTGTCAAAAGGCTTTGTGTAAGAAAGAAATTAAGGTTGTATCCCTTGATGCATCTAAGGAAAGCTCAGCAAAAACAATTCACTTATTAGTAAATTGTTACTGAGACCAGAATTTTACCAGATTTTTCTTGCCGAGCAGAAAAGCAGTTTTCAATTTCTGACTAATGACAGCCATGGTTGCTCCAGGTCCCATTTCCACTGTATTGGTCATGCTGATTTCCCAATCTGCACTTTATGTGATCATGGACATTTTATGTTTATCGAACATTTTAACTCTGGTGGATTTTAATTTTGTTACGAAGAATGTCGGAGAGCACAAAATTCAATGATCCAGAAACCAAAATACACATGCAACACATTATTCAATGACATACTTATGGCTCTCTCAAAATTCTCTGAATTCTCAATATTAAAGATAGAATAAATGAATATAGTTAATTACAAAAATAAACTAGAAATTTTTAATTATAGGGAGGTTTTTAGCACTTTTTTTTTTTTTAATATTCGAAATGTAAAATGTAGAAAGAAAGAAAGAAGTCGCTGCATTTATGTAGTGTGATAAATTTTTGTGCAACAATCAATTTCGTTATTGTAGAATGGTATACTATTCGAAATTTAAAAACAAAAAATGTTCATAATTTAAATTTTTTTAAGCTTTTAAATCATAGGTCTTATATAAATCTCTTATACAGAGATTTTATTGATTCTATCACAAAAATACAAAAGTAACTATTTATTCCATGCATAATTTGAAATTAAACTGACCTCATGTAACGATATATTGCATCTGATACATTAACAACTAGTAAACAACGTACTGCTGTTAATGGTGTAGAAAACTTCAGGCCATATAAACACACTGATATGTCTCTAATTTATTATATAATTATCTGTTCTGCAATGCCTTTCTTATTTTGTACCATTGCCTTCATACTAAGTGCAACGTGAGTACTCAGAAACTTGACAAATGATGGAGTAGTCGAAGCGAGAGTAGTTTTGCAGTTTCCCTAACGTATGTATTTAACCCCATAACCCATTAAGAAACTGATAAAGTTTCAAGGCTTTTATTCTAGAACAAACATAGGGAGGAATTTTTTATTAAATTTTAAGTCACGTGTGTTAATAGAAATAGGGATACAATCTCTTTTCTTCATTTTTAATGAAACATTTTTTGTCCTTTAATGTGTTTTATCGTTTTGTTAATGTTAAAAAAATTTATTTTGCCGCTCTATATTTGAGGCACGTTCGTTAATTGGAAAATGGTTACCTTTTTTTCTTAGATATAATACATATATATTTGTCATTTGAAGTGTTTTACCGTTTTCTTTAATCACAAAAAATTTTCTTGCTTATTTATTTTTGTACAGGTGCGTTAACATGAAATGGAGCATCAATGTTTCTAAAACTATTTTTGACATTGAAAGTGTTTTAGTATTTTGTTTCGAACAAGGAAACTTTGAGACAAAATGTGTTAATGGAAAAAGAAACATTGATTGTTTAAAAAAATTTTGTCGTTTAAAAATACTTCATCGTTTCTTTTTGAGTACTATATTGCAGTTTCAGATTATAAGATAACAAAATTCCTCTTAGTGAAACCTTCAATTTTTAAAGTTATCTGTTTACTCTGACAACATTCATTGCTTATTAATTAAAAATATCAAGAAAATAAATTCCTGTAAAATGAAACCTTTTACATTAGCAATACTAAATGTATACTTTTAAATGTGTGATTGTAAGTGTTTCTAATTAATAAATATTTATAAATTTCTAGGACTTTCTGAAGATTTTATAAGTAATGATTATTCTGGGAATCAGTGTTTACTATTAGTGTTATTAGTAATTAGTGTTTTACTGTTTTGTTTCATCAAACATTTTTTTTTTTTTCTTGCTTATTTATTTTTATACAGGTGAGTTAACATGAAATGGAGCATCAATGTTTCTAAAACTATTTTTGTCATTGAAAGTGTTTTAGTACTTTGTTTCGAACAATGAAACTTTGAGACAAATGCGTTAATGGAAAAGAAACATTGATTGTTTAAAAAAATTTGTCATTTAAAATTCTTCATCGTTTCGTATAAGTTTCTTTTTGAGTATTGCAGTTTACAGATTACCAGATAACGGAATTCCTCTTAGTAAAACCTTCCATTTTTAAGTTATCTGTTTACTCTTACAACATTCATTGCATATTAATTTAAAATATTACGAAAACAGATTCCTGTAAAATGAAATCCTACACATTAACAATACTAAATGCATACTTTTAATGTGTGGTTGTAAGTGTTTATAGCTATTAAATATTTATAATTTTCTGAAGATTTTATAAGTACTCCTTATTCTGTGAATCATTACGACCCCTAAAAATTTCGATTTTCTTATTATATTAGCAATTTCAGAACTATTTCGCCATTAATAAATATCTTTTGAACTTTTCAAGTTTGTCAAAAATGGAACAATGATTAAGTGTGAAGCTTATGAATCACAACGTCATTCTTAATAATATAAGCTGTTATTGTGGGAAGACAACTAATAAAGAAAATACAAATGAAGTATTATTCAGATAAATTATGATAATAATGATTTTAAAGCAGTCTTATACCATATATTATACCAGAAGTTTCTTGATTATTGTATAAATGATTTTCCTATTATATATAGAAACATACTTTTATACAATGTTTTCAATAGCAATCGAAACGTGATGAAATGTTTAACTTAGGCTTAAATAACAGCAGACGAGTCATTAGAAGTTCTGTTCCAGCTGGTATGATGTTATGTATTGAGAAGCTGTATTGAAGCTTCAAAATTGCAATGTGAAACCCTATTTAAAAACCAAAATTATATTGTTATGTACTGTTAAAACACCAAAATTGCATTGTGAATTTCGATTAAAGCGTCAAAATTACATTGAACTTGAATTAAAATAGATGTAAACAAATGAAACGAAACTTCATCTCTACTAATTTATCCCTGGATATATTCTACCGATACAGAAGCTTGCATCGTAATTGGTGACAAACTGCTGCATCTCTTCAGAGGAGAGTGAAGACACCTGAGAATGCAGCCAGTGAGTTCTACTCCGCAATCTCCATGCTCCATCATTGCTGGCGGCACGCTGGTTATGTAGTTCGTGAGTTCAGTCCTTTAGTCGTAAAAACAAACGAATAATAAAAATAAAAAATGGAGATGCGGAGGAGATTTTATCTTAAATTTCAATTATGAACATTTCAAGGAATTTTACATTTCTTTAAAATAAAATAAAATTAACGGATAAAAATAATACTTTACAATAAAAAAAATTTATTTATTATTTTAAGTTGCATCACCGATAAAATATTGTGGGGTGCAAGTTAATTTGTTGATATAAGAAACAAAGTGGTTATAAAACCCTTAAACTAACAAACGTTAACTCTTAATCTAGGGTACTGAATATTAAGGTACTATACTAGGAACTATATACTGTATTATACTAGGAACTGTATACTGTACTATACTAGGTACTGTTAGTTCTAAACTTGACAAAAAATTATTCCGTGATGGAAAGATTCCGTGTCATTGTCGGGGATTATGTCTATGAATATGTTGGCAGAAATGTCCTTCCGTAAAAATCAAGAAGGAGAAAGGTGGGAACGCTCAGTGGTGCACTGTGAATAACACTAAATCTGCTACATATCTACTAGCTAGTGGTGAATGATCTCAGGTCAAAGTATCCAACAAAAATCGAAAACAACAATAATGTTAACTCGTTTATTGAAATATTCTACTTTTTGTTTAGAATACATTTTCTTGTATGCATAAAAGCATGAAAATTAAATATAACTATACAAAAAACTAAACATAAATTTTTAAAAATCAATTTTTTTACCACTGACAATAAACAGGCGTTAGACGCTCTATAAAGAAAAGAGACTTCATTTTCACTTTGATGTCGGTAACAAGAGGCACAGAATAATGTATGGCTAGTTTTAGCATAACAGTTCCGCATATTTGTTCGATATCTTTAACACCCTATACAAAGAAGTCGAGGTGAATGATATCTGGTACGCGGGGTGTCCAGGGTTATGTTAGAGATATTATGCATCGAACAAAGGTACTGGGCATGATTAATCTACTGCAGAGGATCACTAATGGCATGGGAGCCATTGATGAGGGTATACAACAGATATGGCAAGAAATTGATTACTATCTTGATTTGTCAAGCAACTAATGATACCCATATACAGATGTATTAAATATAGTTTAATTAAAATTAAATGAGACTGAAACCTTAAATACACCTTTAAAATATCATATTTTAATAATACCTTTAAACCACCCCATTTTATAATAATTTACATTTTACTTTTCATTTGTAATAAATTTTTGGAATAATTTTTGAATAAATTGTTTTATAATAAATTTTTTGTAATAAATTATTTTATAATAAATTTTGTAATAAATATGCTTTGTAATAAATAACCTTTGTAATAAATTGTTTTTAAAAATTTTTTAATAAATAACCTTTGTAATAAATTTTTTGCAATAAGTTTTTTTAAATTTTTGTAATAAATTTTTGTAATAAATAATAAGTTTTTAATAAATTTTTGTAATAAATAACCTTTGTAATTTTTGATAAACAGACTTTAAGGAATCCTGATGGCAACACAAGGCTTGCAATATATAATTGAAAAACTAAAACACATGCAAAGGCAGGTCAAAAATTAAAATAATAATCAAAAGTATACGTATTATTAATTACAGACGAGGAATATTTAACGAAATTGCTGAAAAAAAGGACTTCAGGTAGTTAATACGCTATTTTATTTCATAGTAATTAGGTGATGACGGTGATCGAACCCATATTCTTTTTTATGAAGACTCACGTCCATACTCCTTCCGACATTCTAAACGATAAATAATGGTAATGCCTCTAAAAGAATAAATCATTCCATCTAGAAAACATCAAATATCACGTTTTCAGATATGAAGTTGAAAATAGTATTACTTCTTATACGTTTGTTTGAAAAAAAAGTGGCTATATTAACTGCTATTCCAGGTTTCATTTTCTTCTAGAATCTAAATCAAAGCAACTTCCGACCACTGAGCTGGAAATGTCAACACTTATCTTTATTGTTGCATTGTATATCATAGTGTGAAGAATCATCTTTTTTTTTTTTTTTTTTCGCTGTTTTATCGTAAGAGTCAGAAGCTTATATAAGACCTTGTATTGGGGAGATGGTCAAAGTGCAAAACATGCAATTGATGATATTTAGTTACAAATTAAATTTGTATATAATAATCAAAACAAAGCTAAATGTCCATTTTTAATTAGTTTTAAATTTGGCTTTTATTTCATTTTTATTTTACGAATGTGAAGTTTGACTTTTATGGTCTATTTTTAACATTTCTTGAATAGAATATTTTGTCTAAATATAACAATTATCTAACTGAAGATTTTACTATGAGATGATGCACCCTAAGCAAGATGTCCAGGAAGTACACATCATACACATCATTTGAATCCTAAGTAGCTTTAGTCCCAAAGGATTGACAGTCACTAGCCAATTGACATACCGTAAACCCAAAAGGCCGCCCGTCTACTAGAAGCAGGAGCCAAAGAGATATGTAGCAGAAAATTCAAACTCATCATCCAAATTCCCTTTTCCTACAACATGTGTCGTCAAGCATGGTACACACGTGAGGCATAATACTGACAGTGCTAGTCAAATCGAAAAGATAAAATCAAAAGACAAATAAATATCAACATATCGTATAAAAGTAAAAAAAAAAAAATAATATAAAATGTGTGAAACACATGAAAAGAAAAGGATTGTAGCAAGATGCGATCAGTGTTCTTCATGATGGAAAAAAAAAAAATGAGGAGATGAAGGAAAGAATGAAGGCAAAGATCACTGGAGCTTCTCGGATGCGTGACACCCATAAATATTTAAAGAAGACGCGTTCCCCTCAGAGGTCATAGGTAACGGAAAGTCATTTCTGTTGAAATCGAAAGGAAAGATATGGTAATACATATATACTGTACCTTTATATGATGATATACAATTAGCATATACAACAACAGATATACAATAGAATTGTAAAGAAAATTATTTGAACTGTTGAATAAATTTTTAAAAAATTCAAATGTAATTATTTTTTACTTCGTTGCAAAAATAAATTAATCCATAAGCCATATAAATGCTGCATAAAAATTCAACTCGATGCTTAGCTGGCAGGTGGGTCTGTCAAAGTTGGATTTCTACTAATGCATTTCAGTAACTGCTTTTGCCAAATTAATAAAGTAGATTGCAATAATATCTAGCATTACAAACCAGAGTTTCCATATTTTCTCCACTACGATACGCAAATTATGGGTAGTATCCTCTAAAATTTCTATCAGAAGATATTGAAAGTTTTTTGCATACCGTACTTTAAAAATTCGGTATTTTTTCTCCCTCCTAGCGCGCATGCTCATAGGAAACATTATTACAGATACGCATGCGCAATTTCCTATGAGCATGCGCGCTAGGGAGAAAAAATACCGTATTTTTAAAGTACGGTATGCAAAAACTCTCTATTATCATACAACCAGTTAGGATCAGCAATATAAAATACTGAGTGGAACTCGAGATCCGTGTTAAATAAAAAATACCATATAATTTCTCATAAATATAACATTAGTGCTTTAAATTAAGTTCAAATTATTAATTTAGAGAAATTCTAACAGGCAACTCAATAGAACATTTATTTAATAAACGATTTTGAATGCGATGTATTAAAAATATATATTTAAAGAAAGAACACTCAAAAATGACAATGTTAATGACAAAATGTTAAATGTTTTGTTAATGACAAAACAAACAATGTTAACTAGTTAAAGAATGTTTCATTTTACTGAAACGTTAAAAAAAATTTTATTCAAACTTTCATTTTACTGAATATTAAAATGTTTCATTTCATAACGTAATCGCTTTTTCAAAAAAAAAAAAAAAAAAAAAAAGAAGAAGAAGTTTAATGTGCTTGATAAACTGAGTACAATCTTATCATCGCGAAGCAGGTAAAATAACTGTATTATGACAAATTGTATTTGATAATAAGCAAACTTTATCTCAGTATTACGAAAAAAGGTAAAGAAACTTTAGTATGCCTTATCTTTCGTGTTTATTTTTTCATCTTCTATTAAATCTCTTTAAATGTTACAGAAGTTGAATAACTTATATTGATCTAAAAATAATGCATTTTTATCGCAAGCGTGTGGTTGTTAATTGAATAATTTGCAGAAAATCAATGTTAAATTTTAAAAAACATTATCAGGTTCTTAAATTACAATTATTTTCTAAGATTAGGTGTTAATTATTTAATAATCACATCTACATCACATAATAATCTTTAATAATCTGTCAAATTTAATAATCACACTATAGAGGATGATTAGATGATTAAGAAATATTTCAAATGGAATTACAATTTTGTAAAATAAAGGATACATTGCAGGATTGCAGTAATACATAGGATCACCATTTGTAAGATTTCATTATTTAGAAACACCATTTGTAGGATTTCATTAATTAGTATCACCATGTGTAAGATTTCATTAATAGATAGGATTACCATTTGAAGGATTTCATTAATAGATAGGATTACCATTTGTAGGATTTCATTTATTAGAATCACCATTTGTAGGATTTTATTAATTAAAACACCATGTGATTTTATTAGATTTTATTAATTAAAAATTACCATGTAAGATTTCATTAATAGATAGGATTACCATTTGTAGGATTTCATTAATTAGAATCACAATTGTAGGATTTCATTAATTAGAATCCCCATTTGTAGGATTTAATTAATTAGAATCACCATTTGTAGGATTTCATTAATAGATAATTAAAAATATATTTCGGGAATTTTGTATTCATGCATTCTTACTTTAACTTTCCGTAATCAGTGTCACTCATTTTTAAATATAATCTGATAAGAACAGGGATTATTTACTACTTCTAATTCTTCAGAGGATTTTAATCCTAAACAAAAAAATAGAACCTCAACAAAGATTTTTTTTTGTTCTTCTAAAAGTTAAATATAAGCGCAAATCAACTTCCTTTTCAAATTGACGCGTGAGGATTATCTTTGACATCCAAGAAGCAATACTTGGGAAGGTTATTTTAAGATTTATTGAAATTTATCAGTTCCGGCTTTAATATTTCCGCAAAAAATAAAAATAAAATAAGTTCACTGTTTATTTTTTTTTTTTTTTTTTTTTGTCCCACTCTGGCATAAAGAAGCGAAAGTTCGATTCCTAGTGCTTTGAAAACGAGTAAACCAGGTGAAAATTGCAGCAGAATCCTCGTATCGACAATAGAGTCGCTTTACAGGAGTTTTCAAGGTTTTCTGATATGCAAACTTAGGCCAGTTATTTATGAAAGTTCTCCCTCTTGTAGTTATAATGTAGCATACCCCCTGGCGCATACTGGGTTACGTCGAATTTACTATAAAATTTAATACGCTATTCGTCAATAAAGAGAGTTCTGGCGCTCAGTGCTACAGGTTTCGGGTTCAAGACCCAGCAGTGCCATGGGTGTTTGTAGTGGTCCGACATCCTCTTTAAACGATAGGTCCCGGTCTACAATGACTACTATTTCTACTACACCATGCCACACCACGTCACTGTGCCTAAGACTGATTGGGCTCTGTGACGCTCTGACAGTCATATGAGACAGGAACCTGTGGCATAAAGTGGATTCCAAACCACTACAAACATCCATGGCACCGCCGAGACAAACCCGAAACTTGCGGCATCGAGAGCCAGAACGCTGTGGAGACACTCGACCATTTACGCTCCTGGTCTACCATGACTGTAAGAGCGTTCGGCGTAGAGCTCACATCCGTGCCCCACAAAAAGAAAACATCTTCTGTCTCGAAATCTTCCAGTAGGCAGACGGCCTTGGCCCACCATGGAGCTGTTGCGCCATTGATAATGATGATGACTGGTCAATAGCCTTTGCCCTATATTATACAAGTGCCCTATATTAACAAAAAACTAAAATGCATTTTTATTTTATTGGCATTTTGCTCAATCAGATGTAGATGATAAATAGTATATAAATTTTTTGTGTTTGTGTTTTGTGAAAAACAACACTGCATACTCCCATTTCTCTTTTTCACACTACAACTATATATTGTTTATTACGTTCGAAAAAATGGTAAAGGATAGATCGCTTCATTCCAAATAATTAAAAAAACGTGTTTTCTTTTTAATTGTATATTTATAATTTTTACTAATAAGTAATAAGTAATAAGCAACTTACTTTCACTTTTATTAAGTGCTTTACTTGTTGTCGTTTGTCTAGCTGACTAAGTATATTAATTGCTAGTAAAACAGATACAATGGAGCACCGGAGTGACTAGCGCCCTAGCGCACAGTGCCACAGGTGTCGGGTTCGAGTCCCGGGGTGCCATGGATGTTTGTAGTGGTTCGATTTGACTTTAAACCGTAGTTCCCGGTCTAATATTGCTGTGTTGGGCGTAAGGTTGACAACCCTACCCCCGTAAGAAGACAACATCTCTCGTCTCGAAATCTGCCAATAGGTAGAGGGCCCATCCAACATAGGGCTATTGCGGCACTGTTGATGATGATGATATATATATTTTATATATAACCACATCAATTACACCATTAAAAGAAGTACACAAAAATATATCAAAGGCCACTGAGGAAGTCAATGTAAGCAAACAGAAGTAATGTTAATAATGTGTAATTAATGAGTAGTAATAAGTAATTATTAATGTCCCTTAGTGAAATAACAAATTAGAGGGGATTTCGTTTCTAGATGTTTATCGTTTTAAAATAAGGTAATCAAATTTTAATTTATAATATGAATAAAAAACTAAATCAAAGGATCCCTAACCATTAAAAATTTATATGTAAATTAAATTTACATAAAAGGGTTGAAATTTTTAAATCTGCCTTATCCATGAAAGCAGAGCTGGATTCAGGACTCTAACTTCCGGTCTCTCACAGGGAGGTCCTTACCCCCATCCCATGTACGAATAACTCTCTTCTCTTGAGAACAAGTAGGATCGCCACTTCTTAACTCGCTCTTCACAATGCAAAGATGACTGACACTACTCCAGTGGGCGTGGACGAATCACACTTAACCGGCAGAACAAACCAGAACCAGAATAATAAATAAGTAAATAAAAAAATCCTTAAAATAGCTCTCAAAAAAAATGCCATGATCCAAGGGGGCAAGGAACCCGAATCAATGGCGGAGAGAGATTATATACCCCTTCCTATAACGGAGCCCGAATCATCGCGTAACCAACAAAATCTCTGGATCGGAACCCCTACCACCTCCTTTTTAGACCTTTGACATAAGATCACGGAGAAGGTCGTGAATGGGTAGTTCCAACCCAGGGCGCAACCAATTCGAACCAAAATAGAAAGGTACGATGAGCCGGGCTATCAAAAAAGTGGGTCAAACGCGACAGAATATACAAAAAAATCACAAAAAAACCGGTTGCCCCAACTGGGCCAGGGAGTACTGCGAACCCGCTAGTGAAATCTCTTTTCTCTCTCTCTCTCTCAGTCATTCTGGCCGTGACCGCGAATGACCCATATAGTCAGCGCAAGTGTGTCGAACCCAGATCGGCCTCGCATTAAGCCCGGGTTCGCTCGAGAGGCAACAGCGCTTCCAAGTTTCTCTTCAAAACGAGGAGAAAACGCGAATAGCGCCATTCTCCTCCATCCAGCTCGCCAAATAGCGCCTCACTTCTCCTAACGGAATAGGGTCGATGGCCTCTCAGTGAAGAATGCCTACAGACTTCGCTCACTTACTACTGCACATGATGATGATGATGAGTATGCATTCGCAGATTGTCTGATCTACCGGACTAGACAGATTTATTAGTATTAGTATTATTATTTGATTTGGATTAATCCGTTATGGGTATTGGATTCGGTTAAAATAATTTGGGATTACTATATCATTTTTATAAAAAATTTTATTTTATCAAAGATTTTGGACTTTATTGGTGCACATTCGTTTTTTTTTTGGACTTTTTAAGATTTGGATTTTGGACTTTTGTTTGTTAGCAAAGAGAAATGGAAGAGAAATAAACATTTGAGGTTTTTTTTTTTTTTCTGTGGAAAGAAAATATATATATATATATAAAAGAAAAGAAATAAAAGACAGTTTCGGTTCCCCTCAAAAGAGGAACTATGGAAATATTGGCGGTGTGACGTATGTACTTTTTTTTTTTTTTCTTCTTCTTTTTCTAAACTTTTACTTTCTAGTTTTTTAAGTTTTCTTCTCAAAAAGTTTTTTAAGAGACTAGAAGAAAATAAATTTAAAATATTTTATATGAAAAAATTATTAATTATTATGATTTACTTTAATTAAAAATTAGTAATTTTAAAAATTTTAAAATGAAGAATATTTTACAAGTAGAAATTTTCAGATATTTTTTAACGTATATTCATTTTTATAAGAGAATAAATTAATTGTATAACCTTGAAAAAAGTTTTACTGAAGCTTTTGTATAAATGTTATATGGAATGCATAATTAAAAGTAATGTTAAATAATCTATTCATTTTAAAATTGACTGAAGATTTATTAATCTGTTTTATTATTTATTATAGTGATTTATGATTTTTATATTGGATTTTTATTTAGTATAGATTGAATATAAATGTGCTAATTAAGATGTATTTTATTTAAGCAATTTTAGTACTAATGATTTTTATGTTTAAAAATGTTTAAAAAATTTTTCTAGTTGAAAATTTGTATATTTAGATTTCATAAAAATTCATAAAATGAAAAATACAGGAAATTCTAGGTAATCAAAATCATTCACATTTTTAAGTTAGTGGTTTTTAGTCCATGAAAATTTACTTCCTCATTTTTTTTGCTCTAGCATTAATAAAATCTTTCGTCTATCTAAATAAAAGCCGTTATACTTAAAATTTACTTTTTTTATATCACTGAAAAATTAAGCTAATAGTAAATTCAGTAGACAGAACCCTTAAAGATCTGCTAAAACAGTATAATCTTTCAAATTTACACTTTGTTGTGAATAACCAATTTCATGTATTGCTTACTATGAAGTATTATTAATTGTTTAATATTATTTAACTTAGGGAAATCCCAATTATTTCTTTAAAAAGATATATTTTATCAACTTCAATAATTGATCTTCTATATTAATTTTTTATCACGTATTACTTTTTGCTTTCTAAAAATAAGAATTATTTTACCAAGAAAAGTTTTGTTTCAAAATCCAGATGATCATAACAGTCGTATTTCAAAAAGCATCTGCTGTGTTTGCGGAAGTCATTGTGTACGGAAGAACTGCAAACGATTTTCATTAGAAGGGTTTGATGAAACTGGTGGCTTCCCATTCTTTTAGGGAAGTTCGTGAGTTCATGTTACAACAGCAAGAATAACAATAATAAAAAGATTCTTTTTAATGCCTCGCTAATTTGGATTCCCCTTCTTCCCTCCACTACTGTTGACTCTAATAACAGTTATTTTTTCCTGGTGATTCCAAAATAAATAATTGATTCGAAATATATTCATGCGTAATCGAACTTTCACTGAAGAGGGAGGATACAGGTTATTCGAGCATTCTAAGTGCTTCATCGATTTTGCGTAGAGAGTAAGTGAATGAAGTATATGAGAAACTGAACCGTAACGTGGGTTGTAATTTTTTTTTTTTTTTTTTATCTCTCTTTCTTTTTGTGGTTGCTGGATTACGGAAGCTGCCTAAGTACCACGGAGCGCAAATTAAAGATTAAAAGATTGCTTTGTTGTTGAATATTTAATCTTAATAGCGTATTGAAAGTGGCATTTTGATTAATACCATTATATTGTTTTTTGTGATTCATCTTTTTTTCTTACTTTGAAATCATTATGTGTATGAATCATATGCCGTTGAATCTTCCATGCATAAATATTTCTTGTTTAAGTATTTTGATTTAGTGATTTAATGTATATGTCTGAAAATGTTTTATTGGCAATGTTTTGGTATATATTCATTATCTTTTGTGAAAACGTAAGTTCGATATCTATCGATGGCTTCAAAAAAGCAAATAAAATTTGGCAATATGTTGTGATGAATTGTTAAAGTTATTGTAAAAACTCATTTGTTAGGGTTTGTTAAACTTGAAGACTAGAAAGAAGATTTGGTATATGGAGAGATGGGATGATTCGGTTTTATATCCCATAGTCAATCTTAATTGGATATTATAAGTGACGTCACTAGACCCGCCCTCATTAAAGCCGCCCACTGACCAATCTTATAGGAATAGTATCATCCCCGGATGCCACACTTTTCATATAGGTTTCAAACAAAATTAGAAGCTTGGAACCTTGGCGACAGGTTGCTTCACTGACGAATAGGGTGAAGTTATACTTAAAGGTTACTATCTGACGTCACAAGGTGTTGGCGAACCACAGGGGCCTTTGATTTTTTTGAGTCCTTGAAATGATCTGTCACCTACCATTGGACATCAGAGTTAAACCAAACTTCCTGCTATGAAGATGGCCAGCAGTGATTATTGAGACTCAAAGGATTGTGAGACTTAGAGAAATAGTGTGTACTTTTGGGAGCTCAAGGTTTCAAGAATGTGGATTTGGGATGTAAACATTTTATAAGATACGAATCATTTCCTTGTAGTTTTCTATAGTGATCACTGATTAATGATGAAGGTTAAGGTAAGTAGTGATAAGGATGCATACAGTTACATTTTTTTTTTTATATGTGTACTTTATGGGCAATGATTATATTTCATGGTGGTTTTTATTTTTGTTTTTTAATCATATGTTTATATTTTATGTAAAGTTATTAAAATAATTAGTCATATGCTTAATGAAATGTTTTGTTATATTTAATGAATTTAAATATTTTTTTTATTTTTATGCATAAAATCAACTTGAAAATAAGCCAGCATTTTAGCTTTGATGCCTATTAAAAACAATAATGTAAACTTAAAAATAATTTAAAATTACTAATTAAATTTTTTTAATTATTTTAAAACTTAATGAAATAATTTAATAAAAAAATTATTTTAGCATTTTTGTTTTAATAGATTTCGAAAACTGGACTTTGTAATTATGCAAATGAAATGTTTCACAATATCATATAAAAAAATTTTCAGCTAATATATTGTGGTGTACATTAATTTAACTCCTTAATAAAAAAAATTGTGATTTTTCACTCTTCTAACCATATTTTGTACTAAATTAAGCGGATAATCTATAGTAGATTATTAGTCTCAAGTAAGCGACTTTAGTTGACTCTTTGTGATTTAAGTAAACATTCGTTTTTCATAAGGTTTTTAACTTCAAAATTGCACTTATTATCAGATACTTATATTAAAAAAAATATCTGATCAGAAAATTTATTTCGAAAGTTAATTTACTTTTTGTCATCGCTCTCTTAATTCCTTACATATATAAAAAAACCTGAACATTCAATTGATTATTATGTTTTGATAAGAATTAAGAAATAAATGTTTGCATAACTTAGTCACTTATCGAAAAGAATAAGGTCCAGAATATAGCTCTCTGCCTACATCGACGAAAATTAACATATCAAGGACGTACGATGCACCATTCTTGAAGAAAGTACCAGAAATTTTTATCTTTAGATGAATTATTATTGGCACGAATTATATATTCAATCATTGGTTATTTTGACCCTTAAGGTTAATCTTAATCTCTAAGGTTAATCTCTATGGTTAATCTCTCATCTCACTTAATCTCTAAGGTTAATCTTTTTAATCTCTAAGGTTAATCTAATCATTGGTTATTTTAACTAAGTAACGCTTAAAGAGTTATGTGAGTTGAAAATGACGTTAAAAGTACTTGTGGCTCTTCTTCACTGTGATTTTTAGAAAATTGCTACAAATTCAGTTACTCGAAATGACAATAAATCACACCCTACCGCTGTAGCATTCCATTTCCGCATTCAAATACTCACACTTCCTCTAAGCATATCGAAATAAATAAATAAAAAAATTTTTCACTAAAAGACTACCAAAATTGTGACGCAGTTGCGATAAGAGCGTTGACGCGCATTGTCATTCGTACCAGAGCAATCTCCAGTCGGATGTCAATGATCTTTTCCGAATGGCAAGAAATAGAAACACATGCTACAGTGTTTTTTATTTCACTTTTTATTTTTAACGGTTTCTTTTTCCTGTTGACTGAAGGTTAATTTACTTCTTTCTCTATCAGAGAACGTAAGAGATACGATGTTTATTGACTCTCAGTGTTGAACAGAGGTTCCAAATACATTTGGTTGCCAACCGAGATAGGATTTTTTTGCTCTCCACCTTAGCAACTATTTTTCAACCCTTTCGCATTCTATTTTTCCCCAGAAGAAAATTAGTACTTTAAAATGAGCATAAGAAATAAAAAATCAATTTCGAATAAAAATTTGGAAATATTTTCAGACACGCAGTTTCTAATACTGGAATTACATTAAAACACCATTGAAAAACTAGTGCAATTTATGAATTTATTGAATTAATGTTGTTTAAACTAAAGATACTGGATAGAGTTAAATTTACAATTTTTACTTCAAAATGATTACTTTCGTCTAGGAAAAATTTTGAAACCAAACAGTGCCAAAGCATTTTCTTGAATCTAAGATATAATATCAACTGAGTTGATTGAGGTAATTTACTTGAAAATAAAATTTTAAACACACGTAAGAAGTTATTATAGATAAACGTATTTCAAGAAGTGATTATTAATTCTGGCATGCTTTTTTTTTTTTATTTATTTGATATAAATAATGATTAATGCCACATTAATTAATATTCGTTACATAGGAAAATTCAGTTCTTAATTTTTCTCAGTTTGGGCGCCATCTTGAATCAGCTCCCTCGTGCTCTGCTTACGATTTTCCCTGACTCTACCGTTGCCAACCTTAAAAGAAATTATCAAGAGAGTAATTATTAAGTCTTGTGAGACAAACTCTAATTAAAATACGTACAAATAAAGATTAGATTAAAAATTCAATTTACATTACTTTAATTACTTAAGGCATTGTTATGTTACAAAGATAACTATAATATATCGTAATCTATTCAATAATTGGAATAATGATAGATCATTAAAAAAGGAAATATATTGATTTATCTTACTCATTTAGGAACGATTTGTCCTTAAAAACATTTCTTTTTTTGGCCTGATTCAAAATTTTTATTTGAAAAATATTTTGCAAGTTGAGAAATAATTTAATACATTTTCTGGATACTTATTTGAATAGAATTTATTTCTTCTTATTTTTTTTTAGTTGAAAATGAAATTTTTCACTGGACTAATAATCTAAATAGGGCATAATGAATATTTGGTACTTATTCAAAAAAATTCTCATGTGACGACTTCAAAATAAGTTCCCTATTTTTTTTTTGTATTTGGTTATAATAATAATAATGCTAAATTTTTATTAATATTATAATTTATTAATGTATTGATGCCTTTTTTTTTAAACTTCGATAGGACATTTTTTTTCTTTTGGATAATAATTTTGCTTCATTTCGGATAATTTAATTTAATCAAAATAGTAAATATAAAAAAATAATAGAATAATTATAGGTTTTTCTTAAACTTCATTACAATGGTCCTCAACAAAATGGTAGCAACACGAGTTTGCGTCAATATTTTTAAGTCAAATATTTCGTTTTCGGGCAATATTTTTATATAATTATTAAGACAATAAAAGTTGAACATATTTTTTTCAATTAGAGTTAATTCTTAAATTTTTAAAATTATTTTTTATTTATTTATTTATCTATTTATTATTATTATTATTTTTTTTTTTTTTTTTTTTTGCTAGCATGGAATTTTTTTTTTTTTTTTTTTTTTTTTTTTTTTTTTTTTTTTAAGTGGATATCACATCAATTTATTAAACCTAAGTAAAATAAATATCGCAAAACATTATAAGTTATAATGAAATAACAATAGAAATAATGTTTATTATTTTGCTAAATAAATTTTTTTTTTAAATGAGTTTTTTATTTAAAATAACTTAATTATTTTTTTTTCCTCTAAATTTTGTCTGACAGACAGACAAATTCATATGGTAGATTTTTGTGAAATGCTTTATTATGTTAGAATTCCAATAAACAATCTGCAACAAAACTTCCCTTACTTTAAATTATTTAATATATAACATTATTTAATTATTACAAATATATAATATTTTCTAATAATACATTTAAGAGCGTCCAAAATGGGTCACATTATAACATCATAAAAGACAAATTAGTGCATCACCAAATATTCAGAAGCTCAATGCTGTATGTGAAAGTTCTGTGTGACTGTAAAACCTTAACAGACACCGACATTTATAAAAGAGTTAATATTATCACTGTTCTACGGAGCAAATCGGGGTTGACAGGATTCTTCTACATGTCTCAAAAGATTTATTAGACCAGAGAAATCTAAAGGATTCACTTTCAGAGACAGTTCTCGTATTCATTTTATGAGTTTGTGATGCAAATTTGGATACTCCTCTACAGTTTTCACCTTACATTTGAAAGTAATTTTTTTTTTCATTTGATTTTCCTAAAAACCTAATCGATTCGAATAGATTCAGGTTGGGTTGAAATTAAATTGATTAGTGTTTACAGTCTATGAATTTTCTGAAAAGTTTATAGGTAGAAACTTAAAATAAATAAGCATTATTATGAAAATGTTACTTTTGTTGCATATTTATTCGTTATTTTCGGGGGGAATGTAAAAAAGAGCATAAATTATAAAAAATGCTTTTAATTTATTTATTCTTACATTTATAATTATTAAAATTTAAAATACTACTATTTTTCGCGCAGTTATTATACCGAGTTTATAACATAATCTATTTAAAATAATATTAATTTGTGTGTTTATAATTTTATACTTGTACTGTATGTCTTGAGTGTTATATATAAATTGTCTTTTAATTTTGATTATCAAGTGTGCATTATTTTCTAATTATTTTCTTTACTTTCTAATTATATTCTTTAATTTCTAATTCTATTCTTTTTATTTCTAATTCTATTCTTTAATTATTTTTTTTTTTAAATTTAATTGTCCTTAAATGATTTAAATATATGTGCGACTAAGCTGATATATTAAAAAAAAAAGATTAAAAATAATAATAACTAGCATACAACTTAATCACAACTTTAAGAAACATACATACTCATTCCAAACAATATTATTTGCAAAAGAAACGCTTACTATAGTCCAACATATTTATCATTAACATAGATAATAGTTTTAAAAACAAGTATTAAAGATAAAGATAAAATTTCGATTTTGAAAGGAATTCCGCCAAACTGACACAAAACCGGGCCAATGTCCTTTAACCTTGAAATTTTACAAACTACAAATTACTTAAACGGGATTTAAAGACAAAAATAAATTAAATGTTAACAAAGATTCATTAAACAATTTTTAGGTTAAGCATTTCGCTCCCTTTTCCATCGAAACGGGTTATTCTTATTTCGGAAAACCTCACCGTACTCCAAGAATTCATTGACTCCTCCCCTCATCTGTACTTCATTCACATCTTCTTTGGGAAATACCCCTCGCGATGAGCTAGACAGAGAACGTTATTCTTCCACTTGGCTCCCGAAATGGCCCTTTTGGCGATTTCTAACTATAAAAATAGATTAATTTTTGTAACAGATGCTGGACAGACAAGTTTTATCGTAAACTTTTCATGGTATATTTAAATGCGAATTACTTTTAATGCTTAACGAAACTCTTTTCGAAGCAATTTTCGCAATAGTTTTTTAGTACCATTTCAGTTCCTTAAGATTTAAGGAATTTAAATAAAGAAAACTTTTGAGTACCGTTACAGTTACTCTAACTCTTCGCGTTAAATTTGCTAGTTTGATGTTTCAGTTAAATTAACTCATATGTAGAGAGGGATATTTAAAATGTAATATTAGCGCCACTGTAACGATATAACACTTTCTACTATCAGAACCCTAAACTGATCCTACTTTTACCTACTTTAAAATTCCATCTCCGTTAATTAATTTTTCTGAATTTAACGCGATAACAATTTTTTAATGGGATGTTTGATAAAAACATTTCAAACATCCCATTAAAATTCTATTTCAGTCGTCATTATAGTTAAAATTACGTATGGTCATAATTAATAAATAGAATATCGGAATAAAGTATGCATATAATAAAATAATATTGAAGAATTATAGAATTATAGAATCATTATTAAAAAAATTAAACAATTTGGAGTTTTTTTTAATTTTTGTAAATGTATCTTTTTTTTTTCTGATATTTTTTTTTTTAATTGTAAACAATTTCTATAAGTGATAATATCTTGACTAATTATAGGAGAAAAATAATTTTTATAAACATATTTTTAAACACATATTTTAACTTAAAATTTAAGTAATTACCGTATCAAAAGGAGTATGAGTTTTATATATATTCAGAGCTATCAGAAATAATTTCTCCCGTATATGTCCTTACTTAAAGAAGCTATATTTATAATAGTGCTAACATTTCATAGAAAAGATGCATTTGGCTATTTTTTACTTGTTTTTATTTAATAAAACATTTTGGCCATTTTTATGCGTTTTTATTTAATAAAACACTTTGGCCGTTTTTTATATGTTTTTATTTTATAATTTGTTAATAAATGGGAATATTATATATAAACATTTAACTATTTTTTCTGTGTTTTTATATTATAATTATTTAATAAATGGGAATATTTTTCTGAATTTTCCTATTCTTTATAATTTCTTTGCTTAAAGTATCAATAATATCTTATTCATCAATGTGAGGGAAAAACACATTTGTATCTGCTCTATGGATAAGAGTCATATTACATTAAAAATATACTTTAAACCAGCATAGTTGCCCCTTCAATAGGAAATAGAGATAATAAAGATATATGACTCTGAGAGAGTAAAAATATTTTCGAATTTTTCTGCTCTATATCGTTTTGCTCTCTTTTAGATATATATTTGTTTTGTATTGTTAATGTTATCTTGCAAAAATATATAAAAATTCGTTTACTCAGCTCGTAACACTGTTATTTTGTCCTATTTAAATGGTGAGTAAATGTCACTGAAAAAGAGAAAAGGCAAAATCTTATCATATCATAAATAAGCCCATGAAAGTCGTAATTGATGTCACTGTTTACCTTATCAGTTTTGAAGAAGAGGCTTTTTCGGGTTAGTTGCAAGTACTTGAAATAATAGAAGCAAATAATGGAAGTAATGGAAAGATTTCAGGCAAAGCTTTTTTTTTTTTTTTTCAAGAGTAATTATTTTTTTTTTTTCAAGAGTAATTATTATTAGATTTTTCCAAGAGTAATTATTAGACTGTAAAAATTTCGACTTTTAAAAAAAAAAATATGTCATTTTACAGGTTTGTAATATTAGAAAACTATCTATTTAAGTAGTAGAAAATTAAAATCATTTCAAAAATTTTTGTTGAAAGGCTTTGCAAATTTGGAAAAAAAAAAAAAAAAAAAAAAAAAAAAAAAAAAAACGTACATAAACTTATATTTAGGGTCACTTTTATGGATTTAACTTTTTTTTTTTATATAATTTAGCCTATAAGTTAAAAAAAGAAAACGGAAAAGTTAATAAAATGCGTTTAACTAAACGCGAAATTCAATTTAACTTAATAAAGTGTAACGCTTCAATGAATTATCCTTGTTGTTGAACCATCACGCATAACTTGGTTAATTGCACAACCTGAGAAAGTTCTGCATTTGTATCTTTATGATGCTTAACTTAAATAAAAAAAAAAAAAAGTGTGTTTCTATCCTTTTTGCCAAGGTTGGCCTTTATTTTCCTCATTTCCGCCACAAATGCTGGCCAGTTCTCCACCAGGAAAAACTGACTTTCAGTGGAAAAAAAAATACCATTATTCGATAGATGACAGTATCTTAAAATAACCACAGTTTGTTAAACTTAAATCAGTGAATTCCAAATTAATGATAATAATTTAGTCTATTTGAAGTTAAACATTTATTTGAATGTCTGATTAGTTTCCCAATAAAGTTAAAAAAATAATAATAAAATAGTAAATTTTTTAATAGCTTGCACGTGTCTGTTACATATTCAACACATAAAATATAAATCACATTTTAATGTATAATTAATAAGTTCAATAAAAGTCTTAACTTCAAGATACTTAACAGTCATATGAACATACAGGAATTCCTTATTTTCCGTTATAGCATGTTCTGCATTTTGAAATATTCAGCATGATCATTTCTTTCTCATCAAAATGATAAAACACAGGCTCTAAGATACTGCATTAAGACTAGACAATATTTAAAAATCATTCCACTCACTCAGGAAATAGCATCCGCATTTAAAGCAGTGCAATAACTTAACTTTCCCTCAAACGAGAAAAAAAAAAAAATCCCCAAATTCGACCTCTAACATCCGTAAAGAACATCCCCTAATCCACCCTCCCCCTTAGAGGCACCCTGAACCCCAACCTAAATACTGGGCCAAATTTCTCTCGATCGAAAAAAACTATAAATCGCCCTAATGCTGACCCAGTTTTGCTAGTGGGTTGAAATATTGTCCTAAAGCCACCTGGTAAGCTACCTAAAATATCGCCAATCACATAATCAAAGGCGCCAAACGGGACTGGGCCAATCTATAAGGTCTACGACCTTAAGAACAGTTTCCCTACTGACCTGTGAACCCATGTCCTTGAGAAGAAACCATCGTATAAAATGATTATATACATATATATACCATCTGCTTTCTCATGCATCTGCCTCAGTACCCCCCTTAAAATCGAATCCGGAACTTGAAAGAGGCTCACGGGGTGGGGTGATTGTAACAGTTATTCGAATGGTTTATCGTGCGTTGCGTCAGGTAATAGGTGTTTAGTGATGCTTTTTGCGCATGGAAGAGGAAAGTTTGTATACGTGAATGAAAGGGTACCGGATGTTCGTGCGAAAGGGTTAGGGTAAAAGGGTTGAAATTATAAAAAGCCAGCAATGCGGAAGTGTAAGAAGGTTATAGAAAAAAAAATGACATACATTTTTTTTTTTTTTCGTGGAGATGGAAAGTCATTTCTCATGTCAATGTACCATATATTTACTAAAAATGATAGTGAAATTATTTTGAAAAACTAAATTATGTTTATAACAATATTTCAGCCGTATATATATTGTATATTGTACATAATTTATGTAATATTTAGCGTATAATCGTATTACTAAATGTATGGTAAATATTACAGGAAAACACATATAATATTTGAATCTATTTTAATATATTCTAAATAGCATATATCTAAAGTACATACTAAATATACTTTATTTAAGTATATTACAATTAAAGTCTGCACTAACAATTAAACAATTAAGTTTACAATTAAAGTCTGCACTAATAATTAAACAATTAAGTTTACAATTAAAATCTGCATTAAAAATTAAACAATTAAGTTTACAAATAAAGTCTGCACTAAAAATAAAGAATTAAGTTTACAATTCAAGTCTGCACTAAAAATTAAAGAATTAAGTTTACAATTAAATTCTGCACATAATTATGTACTGTCAGAAACAACTTACTCGCCTTGAGTGCAAAGTAACTGCTTTTTGAACGCAAGACAGGGAAGCAAATTTGCATTCTGTGAGTTACTTCAAACATTGTTGAGCAGCTGATTCTTCTTTCTTTCTTTTTTTTTTTCAATAATAATTGATGAAAAAGATAGTCTGCTTAAATTATCTTGTTGACGTGATGAGAATGGATTGCTTTCTTTCTTTTTTTTTGTTTACAAGGTCATCATACATTTGAATATGTATATGAATTTCGATGTCATTTAATACGAAAGTCAGGGGAAAAATACTTCTAAAACGATTCAGATGCCGCTCTGCTAGCACGTTTAATGAAGGACGTCTATGCAGACTCTAATATATAAAAATGAATTCACGTAGGAATTAATCTAAAGAAGTACTGCACTAAATTAAAACTTATTGCTGTTATAATAATATAAATATGCATTGTGTTTTGTCTTAATATGGATAATCCTAGTATTATTTATTCATTTAGTGTTTAGTGAGTTATTGTTCTAGCTCCTTTTTGATTGGTGTTTTATTATTTGGAAGAATTATTTATTCCCGAATTACGATGAACTTTTGACTTGAATATTTTGAATTAATTAATTATTGAGTTAACCTTGTAGTTCTTTATATACTATAGCCCCCCATTATCATTGTATAAATATATTAATGGGGCCTGATGACCGAGTGACTGGTGCTCGGTGCCATAGGTTTCGGTTTCGAGTCCCAGAGGTGCCATGGATGTTTATAGTGGTTCGGAATCCACTTTAAACAGTAGATCCCTTTCTAATATGACTGTTGGGTCTAGGGCTGACAACCCTACCCCCGTAATAAGAAAACATCTGCTGTCCTGATAGGTAAATGTTCCCTGTCTCCAGTAGGCAGACGGCCTTGGCTCCACTGTGGGGCTGTTGCCCCAATGAAGAAGAAGAAATATATTAATAATGTTCACAAGTAATTCTTAACTGCAGATATAAAACACTATTCATATATTTCGAATAATTAATCAAAGATAATCATATGGTATTTTCTTAAACTATCCATCTCTAACTTAATGTGCAGCCTGATGACCATTCAGCTAGCGCTCTAGCCTTTGGTGCCACAAACTTTAGATTTGAAGCCTGGCGGGGCATGGATATTTGTTAGTGGTTCGGAATCCACGTTAAACGGTATGCCTCGGTTTAATTAGCCTAAAAATTACCGTAGAGCCACAAACCAAACTAACTTAGTGTTGTATTCAAATGTGTGTGTGTGTTTTTTTTTTAACTACTACCTACTCGTTACCTATTCGCCTGCGTGCTATCCACTTTCCTTTTACATAATTAAGTCGCTTTAAAGCATCAATGCATCAATGACTTTGAAATGATTCCCAAACAATTTGTCAATATCCTTAATACAAGCGTAACACTATCACGCACGTGATAAGAGCCATTGTCAGTGATAGGATAAATGGGACAGTTACTATTCTTTCCAGATACTTCGTTTTCTTCACTTGAGAGTTCGCGGAATGAATGCACAACTGCCTGAGCAAGCTATATTTTGTGAGTCTATTATGTTCTTGTGGATTAGTGCCAGTAGCGAACTTGTTTGTTCGTATTAAGTTGTCAGAGACAGAGAGAGTAAATGTTGAGACCGAGGCGAAAGTAGGGCGAGTGCAAGTGCGAGGCTAGATAAGATATCAAGGAGATAGGAGCAGGAATCGGTAAAATAAGTTTATCTATAAATATTAGTAAAAGGACATTTCAAAGTGCGAAAGCCAACGGGTTACATTATCAGTAGAATTCTGCAATTCATTTGAATTAGCCGGCTTTTTTTGCTGACGCTGTCTTTTGCTGTTTTCCATTTGCGTAACGTAACCTAAAAACAGTTCAACAACAAGGTATTGCTAGAATATTGCGTAAAAAGAAGATGTGTCTGTTTTTTTTGGCAAAGCAACAAAAGAATATTCATAACCTCAAAGCAAGATGAATGATAAAACTATTTGCTAAGGAGTACTCCCTCTACTCAAAAAAATTAAGGATATCTTTCTGCCTTCCTCTCACCAAGCAAATAAATATTTCGTTTGCCTTATTTAAATATTTTAGTTCATTTATTGGGAAATTTAATTAATAATTGAGTGATTCGTTCTACATAATATAGTCGATTTAGGATTAATTTTTTTTTTTTTAAATATTTCACATTTTCTTTATCCTTTAAAAAAAAAAAAAAATTCAATATCTCTAACTACTAGAAAGAAAATCAAAATCAAAATATAAATGAAAGTAATAAGGAAAAACTGCGAAAAGAAGTTTTTATTTTTATTTATGAATTTAGTTAAAAAATTTTTTTTTTTTTAATTTATATTTTTTTTTAATTTTTATTATTACTTTTAAAAATTTTTATTTTATTTATTACATTTTTTGTAATTACGAGTATGTTGTTGCAGATATTTTGTCAATTTTGTAAGGTATCTTTGATCACAATTTTGTTAGATTAGAGGAATTTACGCTACATTCTGTATTCAATATCCAAACAAACAAAAATTACATTTATTTAATATATATATTTCATAAAAATTCTAACTACGAGACAAGTTTTAATATTTTTTCTTGAATAGCTGATGGACAAAATTTATTATTGTTGACCAAAAGCTTTCTATAAAATTATAAAAATTATTTTTAAAAAATCGTCATTTAAAAAAAAAATTGAGTATCTTGGACAAAAATTTTAATTAAACAGAGAACAATAAAAAAAAATTATAATCGGCTGGGCCGACATACAGGTTACATAGAAAATTTGGAATTTAATGTAAGAACAAAACGCATAATAAAAATTTTTTAAAATGAAGAAACTACAGAATTCCAAATGATTTTCTTTTCCTGAAAAAATCTCATTTCTACTTTGAAATAACATTTACTTTGCTTTCACCAGGCGATCTTTTAGAACAATTTTACATTACTTGATTATATAATTATTAGCTCAGAAAGAAATTTTTAATAAATATTATGTATAAAAAAAAAAACTCGTGAAAGAAATTTAAATAAATAGTATGTATAAAAAACTCGTGAAAGAAATTTAAATAAATAGTATGTATAAAAACTCGTGAAAGAAATTTGAAAAGCTCGTGAAAGATATTTAAAAAAAAAACAGCTCTTGTAAGAAATTTAAAAAAATAATAAAATAAACCAATAGCTCATGAAAGAAATTAAAAAAAAAAAAAAAAAAAAAAAAAAAATGAATAACTCGTGAGAAGAATGTTTTCAAAAATAACCAGTAAAAATAATTGATAGTAGTCTAGGAAACGAAAACACCTGCTTCTGAAAACAATACCCTAATATATTTTATGAGTAAAAAAAAAAAAAAAAAAAACATTGTTACGTGGAGATCATCGCTCTAATTAAGTTCACTTTATTTTCTAAAACAAAATTCCAGTTACATCACCCATAGTCCCAACAACAAGCCATAAATAAACACGCAAATGAAAGGGAGAAATGAAATGTCTCTTTTAGCCCGCCTAGCCTACATCTCGCGTATCAAAATCACATCCCTTTCTTTCTAGTGTTCTTTCTAGTGCTCTTTCTAAAAGCCGCGACCGTTAGCAGAAGTTACCGCAGGTGACGTTTTTAGGCGTTCTGCCAACTAGGTCGACTTGCCTCAGGGTGAACGACCGACACACTCACTTCCGCACCTGAATCCAAAAACAACTAAAGAAAAAAGCTCGCACAAATATAGGCAAATTGAATTGAATATAGCAATCAATCGATCGTCTCGAAGGCAATCCTTTTTTATGATACAGCCTGCTATTTACGTGTTTACTTTTGTGAGGGTCTTCTATTAATTTATTCATTATTATTTTTTTTTCTCCAGTTAGGTCAAGGACCTTATAAAATTGCTCCTTCCTTTCGAATTTGAGAATAGGTTTTTCTAGTCGCAGAGAATCTGCTATAGATTGTATGCGAATATAATTGAAGATAATTAGTTATTCTTGGTATATTTAGTGTCTTTAGGTTTGTTTAATTAATATGTGTCGTTGAAATTTGCTTGCATTTTTAAGGCTTACTTTCTATTTCCGAACATGGAAATTATTTTAAATAAAAATACTCATAAAAAGAAAATAATAAAATATTAGATGGAAGGTTTAAGTTTTAGCGTCGTTTTTGTATAAAAAGGGAATAATTTTCTGTAATTTGAAATCTCCGCTGTTGAAACATCGGTAAAAAACCTTCTAGCTGAAATTATCTTATATTTTTGCTTGAATTGACTTATCCAAGTCTTAAAAAGTGATATTTTTACTGAGGTTTTGAAGAATCTTATTATATGTTTAATTAATGAGTTAGTTATTAATTTTGCATGAGCTAATATACAATTAATATTAAGTTTAATATTTTTTTTATTATTTTGAAAAAATCCGTGATTAATTTTTAATACTTAAATAAATGAAATTGTTCATGAACTTTATATATATATATATTTGGGTGTAAAAAATACACGTATATGCACATTTTTAATCTAAAAGGATTGTTTTATTTGATAAATTTAATAAAATTTCTTGAAGTCGTCTTAAATAAAAAATATATACAGTTAAATTAAATATCACAGTGTTAATTAATTACAGATTTTTATGCAGTAGTATGTAGACTTATATAACTTAAATAATTTCTTGGACCCAAATAGAACAGGAAACTATTAGGAGACATTAATTGAATATAATTACAATTCAACACAATTATCATGGAATATAATTACGACTTAATATGATTACAAAGGAATATAAATCGTCAAATGAATATAATTACAGTGTTTGGAAAGTAATGTTGCACCACTGTAACAAAAATAATGTTAACAATTAAAATATTGTTTCCAATAAATTTGCATTATAAGAACTATGTTACTTTTGATCGAATTTCAAAATAAAAGAAAACATAATTGCAAACTGATTGAAAGTATAGAGAAATTTAAATATGTTGAGTAAATTATTTTTTTTTTTTTTCTTTTTAATCTTTAATTTAGATTAAAGTATATTTTGCATTAAATTTCAGATCCACTTAAATCCTTTTTTTTTTTTTTTAATATTTATTAAAGAAACTTTTTTTAAGTTTAAATTATTTTAAGTATTTAAAAAATGCGTTCATGAAAAAAAAAATATATATATATATTTTTTTTTTTTTCTCTTTCACCCGCAGCAGAATTTCCATTTCGCTTTGGTCTTGACTGTAAACAATTTTGCATTTGTTTATGAGTGAGAAAGTAATTTACATCAATATCAATACCTACAACCTTGATGCGAGGCCAAATATAATGATTAAGCGAAAAAGGCAACGGACTTTCTGCGTGTTCGATACCTGATGGCCTTAAAACAACCTGAACTGAAAGAAAGGATATGTGAATGTAGACAACAAAATCTGTACCCCAAAGGATAATAGATATACACTACCAGTGATGTTTTAAAAACATTCCTATCTGTATTATTTATAATTTATTCTACTAAAATACGCCATTAAATTAATTTTACCAAATTAGTCTTATGGTGCTGCATGTAATATATAATAAACAATTACAGAAAAGTAATTAATAATTTTTACAGTCTAAATATCTTATTTATTGAAACCAAATATGCATGTCCAACAATTAAAAAAATAGTATGAGGTAAATAGAAAATTTTTACATACCGTTATTACAGTGGCATTAATTTCTGACGCTAAATATTAATTAATTAATTCTTAAATAATTTATAACGTTAAATATTAATTGATTAATTCTTAAATAATTTATAAAGTTAAATATTAATTAATTAATGATTAATGAATTTCTGACGTTAAAAATTATTTTATTAATCAATTAATTTCTGACGTTAAATATTAATTAATGAATTTCTGATGTTAAATATTAATTAATTATTAATTAAATAAATTTCTGACGTTAAATATTAATTAATTAGTAATTAATTTTTCTGACGTTAAATAAAGTTTTATATATTCGCTTTTAAAAAAAAAACCGCAATATAATATGATTAAATTATCGTACTGAGATACATGATTTATTTTAACGTTAGCATTCTTATAATGCAAAAACTCTTTAATACTTTAAGTGTTCTAAATTCAAATTCCAAATCATGAAACTAACTGAAATGGGACCATCCCAAAACAGACTTTCTATAGAATTATCTTTAATGAATAGCTGATGTAGTTGATATCCATAATCCATAATTATCCTAAATATATATCTTAAAGTACCGGACTTAATTTATCAGTGCTATATCTCAAGACAGTTGCGATATTGTAAATTAATGAATAATATAAAGGGTGTAACGATTTCTAACAGATTAATTATACATATCTTGAACCTTACGTCTCCAAAATGTGTGAAAGGATGTGTTGTCTGAATGCATGCCATTTACATGGCCAAAGAACCAGTTAGGTGGCCGATGTGAAATTTGAGGAAGTGCCTACTCGTTGAATTTGACCTTTCCATTCCAGTTTTTACTTTCTATCGCCTTGAAGTCGAAAGTGGGTTAAGCTCACTGCATCTGAGATTGAGCCTTCTGGCGAAAAAAAAGCGAATCTTTTCTTAGTAGGAGGGTCGGTAGCTGTTTCTAACTGAACTAGTTTATTTCCTCCATTCGCAATCTTCGGTGTAATAAGGTTAAAAAGAAACACCTCTGCACGTGGAGAGAATTTTATAAATACTTGACAATATTTTTTTATATATATTTATATAAACAGGTAGTGGAAAAGTCATTTCTCCCCGTCTCATTTCTTGGAAGACAACCTTTTTTTTTCCACTAAGAATCAAAACTGTGACTTAAACTCGGTGGATGAGAGTGTACGTTTTCGAAAAAAGCTCTATAAAGTTGACGAGGTATATTTACAGTACATTATAGTGTGACAAAATGCTGGCATCATTTTTTAATGTTGGCTGCCTCTTCTATTAATTACATTCTCTAGACGTTATGTTTAAAGTAATGCATAATTCATTTTACTAAAAAATAAAACTATGAAATTATGGTGAACTCCCCCACCTTTTTTTTTTTTTTCTTTCATCAAAAAAAATCATATAATTATGCCACTAGTCCACTACAAAAATAATTTTTTTTTACATAAAATAAGATATTCATTGTATCGATACCATATTTTTTTACATAAAATAAACTATTCATTAAATCAATACTGTATTTTTTTTTTTTTTTTTTACATAAACTAAAATATTCATTGAATCGATACTGTGTTCAGAAGACTCATAAAATGCCTAAATATATTCAATAGTCATTTTCAGCATGTTATTTTACATGTGCATTATATTTTAAATAATATTAATTTTTATATATCAAACTCGTAGCCAAGTTCCAACGTGCACCGCTAGTGATTATTAAAGCTGAGGTTCAATCATCTGGCACCTTTGTTGTAGACACTGCTTCAAAAAACGAGAGTTTGTGATGTTCAGCGTCTTACCACGTTAGTCGGATTACCTGTTTGGAGTTTTCCGGTCTTTCTCCCTTACAATACACAAATGCGAGTTCCTCCTAAAAGTCCTCCCCGGAAGGCACTTCCTCCTTCTTCATTGACACGGAGCTAAGTCAGACTTCTACCTACAAGTGTTCCATCACAACAGAAGCTGCTCATTTTCCCTCCACCTATGAGTAAATGCTCGTGGGATGTCAGTCTCGCAGTGCAGGACACTGAGGCTTAGACACAACATTAATTATTGTACAATAACCGCATTTAATTATTTGTGAAATAACCGTTATAGGAGGTAATTTTTATAATAACAATATTGAATATCTTTTTTTAGACAATTTCAGTAATAAAAATCTTCTAGTTAGAAATATCTATTATTTAAAAAATATTTTTCACAAATCGGAAAAAAAAAAAAATGGTAAAAAATTATGGCAATGCAATTAATTACCTCTATACTAATTTTTATACTATACTCTATACCCTATACTATATATTTATACCCTATATTGTATACTATACCCTATACTATATACTATACTCTATACTGATGCTCTGATTTACCTCTATACTATATTTTCTCTATATTTTACTCTATACTGACTAAGCTCTATTTACCTCTGATCCTCTAATATTAGTTTGCGAATCTGTAAGGATCTGACTCAATCTATAAATACTTAAAATGAACAGATAAAAGTCGACAGCAAAATCTGCAAACAGATGAATAAAAATAATCATTGTTCATGTAACAGAAGGTACACACGAATGAAATAAACAAAAAAAAAAAAATATATATATTACAGTTTTTCTTTTTAACTGATTTGCAATTGCTAATTAATTACTTAGTTAGGTTACCTATGAATTTGTCAGAGAGAATATTTAAAGAATCAATAATCAATTTTTATTCTTATTCCTCGCTTTCATTTTGAAGTAAAGTCGAAACTAGAATTATACTCTTTGAAACTTACTTTTTACTCCTCATCCTCTTTCACTTTAAAAAAAAAAAGAAAGTTTAGCGTTTTAATTATCGAAATGACCTCTCTCTTCTCTAGCATCTTAAGACGATTCGATTTCTCATTGGGTTCACGTCGATATTGCACTTCCGGCTTTTAATTTTTTTTTTCTGATCGAAAGAAAAATCTCCAATAACCCTATCGGCACTCAACCTTCCCTTATTTTTTTCTCAAATCCTCAGTAGGCCAGTAGTATTATTGCTTCACTGGGCGAGCAACGAAAAAAAAAATGAAATAAATAAAATAAAATAAATAAACAAATGACGAACAGCGAAGCGCGAACTTTTCTCCAAAACCGGTTTCACTATTGCAAATAGGTGAATAGCAGCATGTGGAATAAGTATAGATACACATAAAAAGAAATACCGCACAAACAAGCGATGCCTCAGTGAATATGGAACGGTGTTAGGCTTGGAAGAAATTAAAAAGAGAGGAAAGGGAATTTAAAAAAAATAAAATAATAATAATAATCCATACGCAGATAAGAAAGAGAAAAGTTATTTTTTTGTTCGGAAAGGGGAAAAAGTTTTTCTATCGGCCTTCGCTGAGTAAAACACCCTACGTTTTTTCGGGGTCAATGATCTAACGGGCGCATGCGTAGAGAAGTATACGAATTAAACAGCTGATTCTGGCTTCCTCACGTTTAAATTGAAGAAATAACGACATGATGCGATTGCCCTGGCGGACACGAGATTTTCACGGAAGCACCCACATCATGCTTTGCGAGTGTTCACTTGGAATTGGCGGGGAATCAGTGGCGACAAATGATTCGCACCGCCAACACATTTTGGGACATCGCTTTTTGTCTGGAGGGATAGGGTAAGTTGATATTAACTTATGTTAATGAGTTTTAGAGTGGAGGGAACTAATTACCGTGGGATGTAAACCACGTGTTCCTTTGTATTATTTATTTGTTAAGCTAAAAAAAAAAAAAAAAAATTGAATATTTGTTTATTAGGCTATAAAAAAAATTGAAAATTTATTTATTAGTCTTTAAAAATTTGAAATTTATTTATTTAATAATAATTAAATCATTTGTAAATTTCAAAAGATAAAATTTTTGTATTTTAAGTACTTTTTTGCTGTTAAATTGTAAAGCTAGTTTTGATTAAAATTTTAAATTATTTATTTCAAACAGAAACTAATTTATGATCATCACTTAAAAATATGTTGAATCATTTACTTGGGATTTAAAATAGTTAAAAATAGAAGCAAAAACTATTTATTTTTATGTGAATAGTTTCAAAATCGTGTACGTGCATTTTATTATTATTATTATATTTCGTTTAGATATTGAAAAAGCATTTGGAAAGATAATACAATTGATTAATTTTTAATATCGATATGCAATTTTTATTTATTATATAATATTATACATTTTGGGAGTATTATTTTTGTTTATAAATTTTACATTTCTTAAGCTTCATTTTCCGTTTCATTATCATTTCAAAAATACAATAAATGATTAATTGACACACAAAAATTTTTTTTTTCTTTAAAACATATCCTGTTTTTATTTTCAAGTTATTGTAAGTTGGTGGATATTCTTAAGAAAAATCAATGTTTAAAAATTATTTTCAACATATTTTTTTCATAAACTAATTATTGATGTATTTCCATATTTTTTTAATAACATTGCAAGAAAAAAGTAAATTTAGTATGTTTTTCATTTATTATTCCTTAGTATTAATTTTATACTTTTAGGGTAAATATCTTATAAAAATATATGAATTGTATTAAGTTGTAAATTAATTGTTTTCTAATTTTTGAATGAATAAGGGTATTTTTTTCGAATATCTCTTTAATATAAATTCCAATTATCAAGGAAAAAAAAGTAAAAATTCCTGTTTAGATTTACTAGATGATTATTTCAACAAAAAAATTAATTAAAAAAATCGTCGCTTATTAAACAACTGATCCTAATTATTAAAATACAATTGTAGAAATGGAATAAATAAATTAAAGTCGTTTCGTTTTTATATTACTCTAAATTATTATTTTATAAGTCTTTCTTAATAAAAACTAAAATTATCATCATTATTATTCCTGGGTAATATTTCCGATATTATGATATCGATTTTGTATTGAGCAATATTTTTTTGATGCACTTTCTAATTAAGCATTTAGTAATATCTCTTCGTTCTGAAGCCACTGGTTTCTGCTATCAATCTTGCAGCAGTAACTAATAATGAATACATAAGTTTTGAAATAATACTAAAACATTCAAAAAGTTAAAAGGAATTCAAATTTTAAATATTTCTTCCTTTTTCAGTATAATTTAGAACCAATATATGGGTTCGTGAGTTATTGCATAACTTTGTGAGTTATTGCGTAACCTTAAGTAAGGCTGTTTTTCCAATTTTGGAAAAAGAGGTTTCCTTTTCATCGTTTAACTAAGGCTATTTAAAATAATTAATGGATTTAAGCTTTGAGAGTAAGTTCTGTTGTAGTCGGGATGGCTACATAGGTATTTTCCTGGTTTTTCTTAGTTCTAACATCTGTTAGTAATCATCAATAAAGGTAATTTTGCCTTTTCATCGTCACTCATACATATGATAGCAGCATAAAGATAAATCACATTTATTAAAAATATAATTTATGATGATTAATTAAATTAAGAGTTAACTTTAATTAACACAGTGCAATTTTATATGTTAACTTTACATTAACTTGTATTAAAGTAAATCAAAAATTACTCTATGTGAACCACATTGATAAAAATAACTTAAATAAAAATTTATTAATTTATTTTACTTAAATATGCATTCTATCTAATTATTTTCTTACTGTTATGTATTTTTGCTAACCACTGAATTGATAGTTAATTATGTTGTTCATTTAATTTTTCCTCAAATATGTTTGCTATTCTTTTAACATGATATCTCATCATTAAATTAGTAAAACAATAATTTTATAAAGAGGGAAAAAAATGTGTTTATGTTTTATCACTTTTTAATGATATTCTAATCCTTTCTTTTCAAGGTATGATTTCTAAATATCCTTTTGTAACAATAATTTGCAACTGCTAATCATACATTTATTATTAAACAATTCTGAATTTACTTCTTATTAGAGTTCTCGTAATATTTATTATTCTGCTCTGCATTGTTTAAAAAACACATTTGAAGATAAAGTTAAATTAATCACCTTGAAAAATACAATAGTTTTTTTTTTTTTATTCTTTGAAATAGAGATAACGACCGTTATATATATTTTATTTTAACCACACTAACAATGCAGGACCGTTATGTTTTCTGTAAACAATATGTACACTGTAAGTAAAGTTCACTGCCACTTTGAATCTTCTAGCGTTTATCAAAACACAGCTAACTCGGCAGCTAGGAAAACACTCAGCTTTTTTTTTTTTTCTGGCATTTTGCCGCCTGAGTTTGTGCTAGCCTTGAAATAGACATCAACAAATAGATAAATGAGCTGCAAATGCTAGGTCGTTAAACTCTACTGGTGTTTCCTGGTTCTCAAAGTCAGGTAGCTGGTGGCATTTTTTATTTATTGATTGCCGAATTCTGTCTCTTTCCACAGCTAATATCAGCTCAATCTAACTTAAGGTGGAAACTGCTGTGGAAGATGGTGTTTAAAGTTATCCACGTTCTTTCTATCTCACTTACAAATTCATTCTTGGCATATTCTGTGTTACAAGAAACTGAATAATCCCAGAAAAGCTTTGAAGTACTTTAGTCTTTGGGTTGCAGGCTTGTCTTCAAGAAATACAATAGCAATTGAATTTAGTTATTTTTTGGTATTTTTTTTCTTTTCTTTTTTGAAAATTTGATATTCAATGCAAAATTTGATACAGTTTATAAAGCCTTTATAAAAAGGAAAAAAAGTAATTATAAAACTTTTCTTAAATTTTTTATAAATCAATTTCTTTTTTAGTTTAAAATTATATTGGCAACAAACTTTGGACTAAATTCGATAAAAATGACCTGGTAAAAAATATCTACTGTTATTCATGAATATATTCATTGTTATGTTCATAACTTTACCGATACGTCTAATCTTAGTTAAAAAGAAATTCAATTTAAAGCTTTTAAAATTTACAAAGTTTAATAAAGTTTCCAATGTTCATTTTTCATAACAATATGCAATTTATTTTGGCAGTATCCAATGTCGCCATTTAATTTTTAATAAAGGAAAGAATAAGATCCGATCGATTTATTCGTCGGTAAATAAATTAATTTTGTATAAAGAAAACATAAAAATACTTTTTCTTTAATATAAGATTTCGTGATAAAATTTTCAGTTTTCATAGAAAAGCTAATTTTAAAACCTCAACTCGAAAAAAAAGTTTTACAAGATGTTTGTAAATTTGCATATATTTGATGCTTTAGAATGCTGTATTATTACTAATTATACGAATTAATTCTTGAAATCAGATTTTATAACTACTATTCTCGTACTAATTATTTTAAAATGTAATCTACATATTTCAGTATATGTAGATTATATTTTAAACATATGGAGTACATATTTCGGTATTATGAAGTTGAGAGTTATTTTTCTAATTACATTACATTCAGTTTTCATGAGATGTACGCTCATATTTCGATAAGTATATGGTAAGCTAATGTATGTAATGTTTAATGTATATAAGTATATGGTATTTTCAGTAATCATGTCTTTGATAAGAAAGCTAATAAAGTGAGGAATTATAAATGAATAAATAATTGCATTATTTTGCATCACTAGAACATATTACTATCCTATGCTGATTGAAAAATCGTTTGATGTATGGCAAAATTCGCAGAATTATATCATATACTATTTACTATAAAGATTATGATTTTGCAGGAAATACAGACATCATAAAATAAAATGTAATAGATAGGTCATAGCCTGAAATATAACATCTTTTTAAAGAACATTAAATATTTACATGAACTATGTATTAAAAAGTCGAAAGAAAGCAAAGTTATACTCCCATAAACACACTGTGTATTAGTATCATGACTCATACAAAATACTTCATGGGGATCATTAACAAAAGCAAAGACAATCACAAGTGAAGGACCTGTTTGGGTTCACCACTTGTACATTCTTTATTGTCACAGCTGTCGTTTCGAATAAGGACGAAAGAAAAAAAAACAAAAAACTTTAGAACCTTTTGTAGTTTTTGTTGCTATTGCGACATCTGTCCTCTGTTAGTATTAATTGTTCGTAGGAAATAAATAAAGTTAAGTATCTGATTTCTTTTTGAAATGCGTCAGAAGATTAGTTTCAATATTCTGTTACGTTCATTCCAAGAGGTTTTTCGCTTAAAGTAATGATCTGATTTTAGTGTGAGCCATTTTAAGTTAAGTGCAACCATTTTTGGAATAATTTTTTATTTACTTTGTTTATTTAAAACTTTTTAGGAGGCTTTTAATTAGCATAAATGACACATAGAAATGTTCAATTTAAAAAAAAAAAAAAAGTTAATTTTTTTTTTTTTCTTTTTACTTTACACTGATATTTTTACACTTTATAAAACAGATAACTTGATATGAATTTTAGTAAATAAAATAAAACTTTAATTTAACTTATAGAGATGTAATTTAAACGACTTAAATGAAATGAATTTGAAAAATGTGAAACAAATTTTTCATTAAATTTTGGTAACAGCTAATAATATTTTAGTAATTATAACTTTGGTTTTATTTGGAACTTTGTATATGATTTTAGTAAACTTTTAAAGATTTAAATTTCCCTTTAAAATTAATTAAGATTTATTTTGGTTTTCTTAAACATAATAATTTCTGAGAACTATTTCATTTTATTTTCCTGAATATCCACCTTAAAAAGTGATACTTTTAGGTAGTACAAATCATGGAATTTATTTCGTAAAACGGTGCTAATAGATGATAAATTTTCACTTTTTTAAATGCATATTCCTTTGCTTTGTCGAAAAAGTGCAAGTTTATTGAAATTTTATTCCACAGAACAAAGTTTCATTCTAATGTCACATTTCGAATGTATGTATAGATAATAGATTTCCCCTTTATTTGCTTTTTAAAATATTCCAAATGTTTGAAATAACCCTTTTTCGAAGCATATCTTTCAAAGAGTATTCAGGTCATACGCGATAAAAGCAAAAGAATGATGCGCAGTAGAATATTCTAAAGGAAAAAATTATTTTCTCCAAACGAATGCCTTTACCATTTTTGGTGCAATGAAATGATTTTGATTTTATTTACTTTTCATTTTTATATCGCATATCATACATTTACTTAAAGGGAAAATAAATGGTGATTGCTATTGTTAAATGATAATGATAGGGATTAATGTGAAAAACATTTATGTGCTTAGTATTTTTTGATGATGATCTATTTTTATTTATGTTAGAAGTATGAAACTTGAAATATAGAAATAGCTTGGATAGTTTTTAAATTATAAGATAAAGATGTGATAAAATCTACGTTTTTGATATATTATAGTGGCCTCCTTTTTAATAATAATTCCAATGTATTTAATTAAATTCTTACTTGTTTTATTATAAACAATAATTCGAAAGTAATTGTGATTAGAGGAACTTTTTAATATAACTTCTATATCAAAACATCTGAAGTTTTTCTTTGAGATTCATATAGGGACTTCAAATCGATTTCTTAATATATTTTAAATTTCGATTGTTTAATCGATATAAATTTTAATATTGATATTTTGTAAATGCATCATATGTATATAGGTGACTAAGCAAAAATAAATTTTAATAATTTGACCAGAAAAAAGTGTACAAACAATAATTTACTGTGAACTTTCAAACAAAATAATTGTAGAATAAGTATTGCTTATTTTTTTTTTTTTTTACAATACTGCATTGCATTATAAAAATGAAAAAATATTATAATCAAAAATTAATTAACAAAAAAATATATTATTCTCTGTTTAAATCAGATTATAGTAACTTTAAAAATTATAAATGATCATTGATATATATTATACAATTTAACGCAAAAATATAAATACATTATATTTATTTCCATATTTTATAATCTTATAAATTTGTTTTTAAATTAGAGTTCATATTAGAATTACTTGCAATTTCTCTGACATTTTAACATCGTAAACCGTTAACTTTGGAATAAAATTCAGCGCGACTCATCGTTAAATTATTTTTCAGAAGAGTTAAACGATAACAGAAATGTGTATCCTTGATTTTAGATGTATATGTTCTTTTTCAACATTGAAAAAGCGGATAAGCTTTAGTCATTCGAGCATTAAATGAGGATTTAGTGCATAGTGGCACTGAATTATAATTACAATTTTTTCTTAATGGATAAGCGACAAGCGATACACGTTCTAATGCTAAGACCCCAAATTATTCAAGACATAGACCTTGATACTTCATCGGGAGGTGTTTTATATTCCGTGGAAAGGTTACTCCTAAGTTTTCATTTGATCTGATATCGAATTCCTCTAGATTGCTCGAAGCACTGTTGAAATGGAGAGTTCTGGTCTTGACAAAAAGAACCAAAAGAGGTTGGGTGCGAGAACCGGTTGAGCGGGACTCATCCATTGCAGTAGGCGTTGAACATTTCACTGACCCGTATCTACTGACCTAGTGGCAGTAACAAACGTAGCGGTTGGATTGTCGCGAAAGTCCCGTTAAGTCGACCTACTCACTTTGGAAAGGCCGCTTGAAGAGTGAATCTCTTTTTATTTATTTATTTATTTTTTTCTTTTATCATTTTTTTTTTTCTCTCTAGAAGGCAATAACCTCTCAACTGTCACGAACAAAAGGATTATTTTCCCATTTAGCCCACACTGCCTTTTGTTCTAACTTCCAGGTTTGTTGAACTCCCATCTAACCTTGATAAGATCTTTCCGGAACCCTAAATTGTGCCATTTTTATTCATCTTTTGGAAAATAAATCGGGAATCTATAGGAAATATGGACGGTGGCCTGCTTTTCGGGTTGCTGTAGCATTTACGACTTTAATTTTAGATCGCTAACCTTTGGGAGGAGATACTATTCAGTTTTGAAGGATGGTGGCCTTAGTCTGACGAGGAAAAATTTTAAGGTAGGAATTCTACAGTAAAATGTATAGTAAGTTCTAAAAAATTTCGCTTTAATAGAGAATAACCTATTGTAAATGGTGATCAAATGATAAATCAAGTTTAATAAGACCATATATCACAAAACATTTTCCTTCAATAATAGGTACAGAAATTCATGAGGGGTGCCACAAATTAATTGAAAAAAATATGATTACCTCATTCAAATCAATTTGATTTGAAAGCTATACATTCCTTTATAAAACCTAATAGATCTAATTTGTAATAAATAAATAAATAAAAAGTTATAAAAAATCTTTGTAAAGAATTTAGACAATTTTAAAACTCGGGAAGAAAGTTTGCCTATTAAAATTTTAAAGTGTATTATTAAAAATTTTGATTAATGCTGGAACATATGCCCTATAATTGAATGAAAAATCTGGTTGAAAAAATTACAACTTGATTTTTAAAATTTATTTTTTGAAATTTATAAAAAAAAAAATGAATTAAAATTTATAAGGAATCAAATCTTTTGCTAATGTAATTTAAAATCAACAGTCTTACATAGAATCAAATTTTTTTCAAAAATTTTTTTTTATTAAGAGTTTATTTTAATTTAACTAAAACTAATTGAAACCATTGCTAAAATTTGAAAAAAAAAAAAAATGTAGCAAGTGAAAAAGTAGATGGAAAAAGACATTAATTTGTTTTTAAATTAAATAAGTCTTTTTGCAGAAAATAATTTAAAACAGAAAAAAAAAAATAAAAACTCATATCTATTTTAAATTAAAAGATAATAATTAGTAATTTCGTTTATACTTTTAAAATAAAATGAAAATGAAGGAGAAAAAATAACTGAACCTATTGCTAAAAATTGAGAAAAAAAAAAAAAAGTAACAAATTTTTAAAATTAATTATTAAGTTTTAAAATTTCGCAAATTGCACAAAACAATTACAAAATTTAATTGCCGACGCTTTCCCATTTAAATAATATTATAAACTTCTATAAATAATAATAACAATATTCTGAACTTTTGCATTTCAGAACATAATATTTTTTTTAACTCAAATATTATATAATTGTTAACTCATATTTTTAAACTCAAATAGAAAAAAATGAAATGGAAAAATGAAATTGCATCCTATTTCTAAACTAAATAATTATTAGCCGTTAAATCTTTTTGTTTTACTTTTTATTTTTCCATACAAATGTGTGTTATCGATCTTCATTGTAGACAACCTTCTGAAATATCCTTGGTTTAACCAAAATCAGGTTTTCCGATGCAGTGGTTAGATAATTTTAATTCACACTGACGATATACCAAAACTGTAAATAGTCACTCGCGTTGTGGTGTAGTCATAACTTTTCGCTCTGTAGAATTTTCATTAATGTGAGGATCGTCAATTTTTTCAATGAGATTCATTTTTATCGTTATGTCTGTAATCGTGTTGGTAAATTTATTTTGTTTCTGGAATACCATTTGATTAATTTTATTTATGTAAAATAAAATTAAATGATCTATGCTTTCAGGTAAGACACGAATTTTATTTAAAATGTACTGTATTTTAGAATTTTATTTACTTAAAAATTATTATCCGTTCACGTAAAAATTATTGTCCTGTTTAACAAACCGGTAAAAAAACCTGTAATAGAAATTTTTCACTTTTTATTACAATTTTTCACCGTTTTTTATCATTTATCGTAAAGGATTTTAAGTTTAAAAACATTAAAAATCCTTTACTTCACATTCATTCAATTCCGAGAAGATTCATTATTTTAAGTCCAAAACTTTAATTAAAATTTATATCATTATTTAAATTTATTTTATTTAAATGAACATCGAAATTTTAAATTTCCTGTTTAAAAGTACAAATAAAAATTGTTTTCATTATTTTCCATATTTTAAGGCAATTTTTGATTTCAAATTGCTTTTTTTAATTCATGTAAACTTCTTTATTATAAGTTAAACTGTAGGTTCCGGTCTAATTAAGCTAAAGTGTGCAAAAAAAAAAAAAAAATGACCCGTAGAGCGACAAACCAAACCTAATCTTTATTATAAATATTTTTCTAGCATAACAATTTTTAATAGATTTATTAAAATATTATTTGTTATTTTAAATACTTCGTTTATTTTTGCTGCTTTAGCAGTTTTTTTCTGTACAAATTCATTAAAAAACTTTTTTTAGATTAATCTATGATCATTACTTATACACTGGATGTAAAAGCGTGAAATGTGTAAAAAAAAAAAAAAAAAAAAAAAAAAAATGTGTCTAAATGTTTTTGAAAAATATTTTTTTACCTTTTATATATGACAGAATAATAAAACCATAACCATAAAATAACTGAAGTTGATACCAGTTAAAATTAATGGAATAGATCATCCCTTCCTGTTTTGAAAATAGCTTTAATGACCCTAACTGTTACTTTCTACTGATGAATCCCGTTCCGCTGGAATGTTGTCGGGATCAAGACCTATCTCTGTCTGTCATGTGTTTTCTTTCAAAAAACCCTTCCCAAAATAAACCTCTCTGCTAATTACGAGATGAAACTAGGGAAAAAGTCAGCCGAGGTTGATCCTCACAATGGGAAAACCACAATGCTTTTCTTAGCTGGCACTACGCATTATACACAACGCATGTCCAGGAAATGACCACAGCAGGAAAAAAAAAAATAATAAAATTACAAAACTTGAAGTGGAGTCCAGAATCGATTTCCATTTTTACCCCTCAGACATACCCTCCTGGAATAAAAGTAATAATTCAAACACGATGCTTAACTGGATAGTCGTGACCAGAATGAGGTTAACTCTTTTCTTTTTTGTCTGTTTTTGTGCGAGAGAGAAGACAGAAAAATCGTTAAGTCCTAAAAGGCAGGGTCGAGATAAAATTCGAAAGCTATTCTTCTGCCAAAGTTAATTATTATGGAAAAGCCAGTGGTCATTCACCTGCGCTTTCCCTTCCCTACTAACAAACAGCCGTAGGGCATCGCCCCGTTGGCCTAGTTTTCCGTGGTGGTCGTCCATCCATACCACCGTCCATCATATATGAATGGACCTTAATCCGCTCATCACGTGAAAGAGTGCATTGACCTCAACCACTAACTCTAACACTTTCACTCCCGGAGCAAAGTTCTTCGAGTCCCCAACTTTTTCCTGGTGGAAATGTCGCATTTAATATCAGGAAATTACTACAGTGGCTGGAATAAAGAAGAACTTGCAAATAAAGAATAGTAGTTTTACATTGTTGGTTACAATCCAATGCCAAGCACTGATTCATTATTGGTGTCTGAGTTTTAATCCTAACAATGAACTTGCTTTAATGTTGTTCTTAATCTCGTCATTAGCAAGGATTTTGGTTCTTTTTGTTACGATAAATCTATTGATTAGTAGTTTATTATTTGTTAAAGTTGACGAAGATAAAATAGGATGCGGAAAGGTTAATAATTGTTTATTTGAAGAAACGTTTATGAATGTTGGTTCAGTGGCGTTAAATTTTCTTTAAATAGTATTAACTTTTTTTTTTTTTTTTTTTTTTTTTTTTTTTTTTTTAATCAGCGTCTTTAAATCAGTGGATAAAGTTTTTAAATTTTAAAATAGTAATTATCTCGTAAAGATAAATTATTTTTAAAGATTCATAACTTACAGGGAAAATATCTTTTACATAAATGAAGGACTAAAATGATCGAATCTTGGTCTAAAATTATAAAAACTTGGAAGTGATAAAAACTTGACATTAATAAATACATAGTTATAATAATCTGCTACTAGTGTAGAAGTACAAAAAAAAAAGCTATGTGTTTTAATGAGTAAATGAAATATATGTTTTTATTTATATATTATTATTTAAAAATAAAATATTATATAACAATATAGTTTAAAATAGGTGAAAAAAAGATATATTAGGATTTAAAAATAAAATATTCAATAACAATATAGTTTAAAATAGCTGAAAATATATATATTATGATTTAAAAATAAAATATTATATAACAATATAGTCTTAAATAGTTGAAAATATATATATTATAATTTTAAAAATAATATATTATATAACATCATAGTTGAAAAAAAAAATTTTTTTTTTTTTTTTTTTTTATTATGTAGGGAAAAATTGAAAGCTTTGAATATGAAATTTATCTATTTAAGTAATTATAATTATATATTATATGTTATAATTTATATTTATATAATTTTTCAATTCCGTGTATTGAAATACTATGCAAACTGTAGAAATGCATATTTAATTTCATTCAGAAATACAACTCTTATTATTGAGGAATGCTTTGCATATAATATATAAAACAACTTTGGTATATAAAACAACCTGTGATAATGAGTTTCATCTACGATGGTCAAGATAATGCAAAGATAACCTTGTATTGTCTTATTATCTGTCACTAAGAATGTAGCTGATTTCCAGAGAAAGTTAAAGCGATAACGAAGCTCTTCCTTTAAAGAAGTTCATTGTCATTATTCCTAGGTAATTTCCTGGTTTAGCCTTTTGCAGTTATAAATAGCTGTAAAGGAAATTACTTTTTAGCTTTAAAAATGTAAGGCTTTTATATTTAATTCCGTTGTATATTAAATAACTAAAATATCTCCTTATAAAAATTCATATATCCAAGTTTTAATTTTATATAAGCTTATATACCTTTATTATAATTTCTTATATACCTCCGTTATATACTTCCGTTTATTTTAATTTTATAATTTTTTATATGAAAAAGCTTATAAAGTTTTTTTCTTGGAATTTCTTTAAAAATAACTGTTAAATTGTTTTAATTTTAAAAATTCGAGATTTTGGTATATGAATTCAATTAATATTGATCTCTAATATGATGTAAATAATGATCATGGTTGCTTAATTGTATAAAAATTTTAATGTTTTATGAAAAATATTAACACAAGTAAAAAAAAAAAATAATAATAATAATTAAATTGTTCTTCAGTAAACTTAAAAATAAAGCCAAATAAATAAAATTAAATAAATAAAAAACACCAAAACTAAAACTTTCCGAAATTTTTTAATAAATTATAAAGTATAAAAAATATCATTAATTTTTAAATGCTTTCCGTAAATACGCTCAATTTAATGCAGCATAATCTGGTTAAAGAGTGATAAGAAATCGATAAAAAGAAAAAAAACGGTTTCTATTGATGTAATATTACTCGTTGAATCAATAGGAAGAAAATTTTCTATTCATCTAATTGCATTACATTCTGTTTGATCACTTGATACCGGAAGATTTAAATGTTTTTACCAATCATTGTAGTAGAGATTGAGGGTGAGTGAACTTTTCATGACGTCAAAGTGTCGTGTGTCAGCAATGAGGGACCTTCCGAAACACGCGACCATTTTACTTCCGCTCATGCGCATTGAGGACTTTTCCATTGATAGTTCCGCAGAGAAAACTTTCTCCGTCGTTTAAGGGGCAACTATAAATTAAATTTGTAGCAGTCGCTTGCTACAATTTGATACAGTGGAAAGCATAACTTACAGTGAAAGTTAATGTGGTTGTTATTTAAAAATGTTTGTTTCAGAACTGAGTTATTTTGATGAGGATAATAATTATTTGTTACTGTTCTTTTAGAGGTGGTAGAGAATTATGAAAGGAAATAAAATTGTAAAAATTAATTGTTTTAGTCACAAAAAATAAATTTGCCTAATAAAAATTAAAAGAGCAGATAAATTTGAAGTGATTGTTAAAAATGTAAAATTAGTTAATTCATTGCAGAAAAAAAAAAAAAACAAATAAAGTTTAATGTTTGTATTATATAAAAAATATTTTAGCTTCTAAAGTAATGTTGACAACATTTTTTTTTTTTTTTTTTGTTTTGTTTTCTTAACTTCCTTTGAATACAGGATATTCTTAAAATAAATTCAGATTGATCAATTCACACATAAACATCACAACAAATAAAAGATAAATATAATTTAATTACATTTATTGAAATTCTTCTGTTTATAAAATAAGAAAAATTTTAAATGAATTGTGATACCACGTAAATGTTCAAGCATTTTGATATTTCTGAACTAAGAAATATAAATTAAATACTACAAGTATGTTAAATATGATGAATCTCGCTATAATCTGCAAGTAACGTTTATAACTTTAATACTAATATTGTGCAACATATTTGTATGATAGTTTGTTAAAAATTTTAATTCACAGTATCCTACTCTTAATATGATAAATATATCCTGATAAACAGTGAACATGTACAAATTAAACAGTATTTTTATTATTTAAGAAAAATATGTTGGTCATCTTAAAAATTAATTCAAATTAGGAAGGTTCTGATTTGTTACGAAAATTTTTATTATAATAAAACTCACTAATGAAATTTAAACTCCCTAAATGATTTTCCTATAATAATTTATAGTTAAATGAGCATGTTTAAAAACCATGTAAAGGTATTGACGAGTGTTATCACCAAACAAATCATTGTTTTTACTATTATGTGCATAACATGCACTACTAAACAGAGAAAAACAAATTAGTAGGCAATATGTAGACATATTTTACTCTTTATTCTGAATGTTTAAATCTAATTATTCCTTTTATCATTTTCAGAAATTATGATCCTGACGACGTGGGTGCGTACAATGAGTTTGTTTCACGATATAAAATTGAAGCGTCGGAAGATAGACACCCACTGTAATAGTGATGGTGAAAACAATGCAGATGTAAACACTTCATCTCCAGAGAGTCTCATCACAGATAGCCATGCCAGGGAGGCAGAGACTGGATCGGCTTCTGGGAGTTCGACCACCCAAACCTACCTTTCTGAGGATGGGGTGTCCGTTACTTCTGGATCACCTCCTCAACTTGATGTAATGTGTCCAGACATTCCTGCATCACGTAGTGACCGTGATAGCAGTCCACTACATGAAGGGCCTCCCCGAAAACGGAAAGCCCCTACACCGGACAATGAACATATTGTGAATGGAACTGTTGAAAGTCCTCAGCATGAGAGAAGAAACAGTGTTTTTGATGGTGGGGGCGAACGAAACAATGGTTTCAGCATGAACAATCGAGAAGGTTTGGACTTGAGACGGAATAGAAGAGACACCGATGGCAGCAGTACATCCCCATCGTCTTTCGAAGAGCATAATATGCCATTAATGAGGATGATGAGCAACCATTATAAGTCCCCTTTGGTGATGGGAGATATTCCAGGGACAGGTCCAGGAAAGACTATGTTATGGTCCGCGCTGAATGGTGACCGAATTTACGACTGCAGAAATCCTTCTCCTCCTAATTCTTCAATGGACTCAATAAAACAAGTGAGCACACCATCTCCAGTAAAACTGTCCCCCATTTCAGCGAATAATCATGCATGCCCTCCTCACTCCCCTTTGCAACAGCAAATTACCATAATATCTCCGCCATCATCAATGTCTGGAACTGGAGTACCAGCATTTCCGACTCTGTACACCAACAACTCAAATAAGTCCTCTCTTTTAAGACCTGTGACTTCATACAATCCGAATAGTAACAGAAGTGATATATTAATGCATTTTGTTGCCAGTTCTAGCCGACCTTCGTATAGTGGACGAGATGGTAGTCCTGTGGGATTCACGCGATTATGGCCATCTAATGGCTTGATGAACGGTGACTCCAAACCTTCCACTATTGTATGCTCTTCGCCCCCAAGGCCGCGAACTGATTCTGAAGCATTGAATTTAACAACATGTGGGCCCAGCAGTGAAGTTGAAACAACAACTTCGTCACCCTCAACCTCTTCCGTGATACCTTATTCAGTTTCTCCATCTTTATCAGGAGCCACACCGTTAAGTCTCGTGACATCAGCATCTACTGTAACATCTGCAACAACTGTAACTTCGGCAGCATCGACATCCTTGAATCATGCTGGAGAAGATGATGATGAAGATGATCAACCCATGGTATGCATGATATGCGAAGATAAAGCAACAGGTCTTCATTATGGCATCATAACTTGTGAAGGGTAAGTAAAATATATTGTACAGATTATTAAATTTAAATGAAGTTAACTTTTAATTTAGAATTTTCAAGTGACTTAAATTGAAATAATCTTTAATATGTCCGTATGGAAAACATTTTGAATTTAATAGCATAAAATTAAATTTAGCGGAAAATATAAGCTAATTTTAAATAACTGAATTTCATTAATAAATATTTGAAATATATTTCTATACAGTCAATGTTGTAATCTAAAAGAGAACAAAATTAAAATAAATAAAATGGTCATAATCTAACTTACAGAGCAATTGAATCGAATACAATTTGGAAAGCATTTTTTCTAAACTCCTAAATAAATATCATAAGAATTTTTTTTAAACTCCTTAATGAATATAAAATTTTTCTAAACTCCTAAATAAATAGTTTTTGAAAGCAGATTACAGTATGTAAATTTCGTAAATAAGGACATTTTCAAATTTTTTTTCTAAATGTGATTGCTGTATTTTATGAAAGTTTTGCAGTATTTCATTTCTATTAAATACTTAAGATACGTAAGGTATTTTATTTTTTCCCCTTTTGTTAATGATTCTTTACTTAAGATAAAATTAAAATTATAAAAATGTATGAAACTTAGACAAAGCTTAGCATTAAACTATTTTTGTCCAAATTAGATGATCTTGTTAAGCAGTCGAATTGTTTAAAATGACATCAAGATTTCAAAAATATTTGATCTAACAAAAATATATATATTGCCCTTACGTTGATCTAGTGTCCTTTGACCAAATTAACGTTTATCACTTTTCGGCGAATCTTTATAAAACATATCATGAATAAAGACGTGAATCTGTATCGGGTTTTTCCAAAGTAATGCATGATATTAATAATCAAGTTGGTATTTGTATGCGTGTGAAAAAAAATTGCTATGTTTTGAGGTTTCGTTTTTAACGTTCGCCAAGTAAACACATGCACACAATGGTTTTTGCATTCCGACTGCAGTGGCGTCTGAAGACTGGCCGAAGGCGAACACCAATGACTTCGAAACATTGATTCAGTTCAAGGGAAACCTCTCACTGCGGCCTCGTCTCGAATCTTTATTCACATGTGCAGCAAGTTGAGAAAAAAAAAAATTAGAAACAGAGGTGAGCAGACCTGAAGTTGTCTGATAACGTTAATGCTTATGCCGCCGTGAACCACATAAAAAATGAAACAGGGTCACTTCTAGCTTTGACTAGATTCTTGGTAATCCTCCAGATTTTGAATCTTTTATCTTCGTTACATGAATATTGTCTCAAATTAAGTTCTTTTTCAAATATTAGCTGCGATTTTCGGCAAAAAGTTACTTTAGTTGAAGTTTTGTTACGTTGTTAAGTTAGTTATTAAATTACTTCTTCCTGAATATTAGCTGGTATAAAAATATAAATACAAAATATTGAATCAAAATGGTTCAAGGCATTTATTTGATAATTATTAGAAGTCTAATGATAAAAATGTATTGTTTTCAAAAAAAAATTTTCACGCAAACATTAAAATTAAGTAAAATGTGTTACTGGTTGGGTAAGCATAAATTTAAAACTTAGAAGATCTTTATAATTCTAAATTTAGTAAACTTAACTATTTAGAATTATAGTTATGTTTCAGTTTATTAATGAATTCAGATTATAAATTATTCTTTTTGTTTCAGTTTTCTTTGGGATACAGATTTATTAATTTAAATAAGTTGAAAAAAAAAAAATTAAATCTATTTTTTTCATAATAATTTTTTTAATAATTTATTTATTTAATTTAATTTAATTTTTTTTTTCAAAATAATTAATAATACTTAAACTTTTATTAATTAATTTTATTTAGGTTAGTGTTTAACCCATCGAAATTCAATTTTAGACATTTTTTTAAATTTTTTTCAGACATATTTATGATTTTAATTTAGCAGATTAATATATTATCTGAAATAAAATTTTTAAAATTTAATTAAAAAATTTTTTTTGTTTTAAAATTCTCGCAAAATTTTCGATTACTTTTTAGAATAAAAGAATTGAATTAATAAAAATTACGCATTTTTTAGGAAAAGCTAATTTCATTATTATTTTAAATTCGTAACTAAATCTATAAAGAGTATGTTATGAAAAATAAAAGCTAATAAAATGTTTGTTTTTATAATTAGTTTATACACATGTTCTCTTAAGTATAATCTATAATCTGCACTGTAACATTTTGGACATTTATTGTCTTGCGTTTCGATGCACGTGTATTAATCTAAACAAAATCATTAATTAATTTCTTAATTAAAAATTTTGTCCTAACTAATAAGAAACATAATTACGATAAATATGTGCTTTATTCGGAAAATCAATTTTGAATGAAATTAGGGATTGAGGCTCTAAAATGTATAATTCTGGAAGCATATATTCTATTATTATAACTACTTACAATGATTAAGCTAAAAAATTGGAGAATATTATTACATTCTTGTAATTACTTACAATAATTATAATTATTATAATTTATTTATTATTTTCATATTGAAGCCAAATATATTTTAAATATTTTTATTTAATTTCAAATTCTAAAATTTAACTATTACAATAAAAGATCTAAATATATATTTTTTTTAAATTTTGTATATTGATAAAAAGTTGACATAAATATTTCTGTTATGAATCTGTATATTTAAATAGTAGAAATCGTATAAAAGCAAAAATTTAAATCCTTTTAACTGGTAATAAAAATGGAATTATAAAAAAGAATACTCTAATAATTCGTCAAGGAACATTCTGACTCGTCAAGGTCGTTTGACAGCAAAACTGAAATTAGCATAGGCATTCTAATTCTGCAAGTTCCTTTAAGAAAAAAAAAAAATACTTTCCTGTTTTCTTCTTACTTATTTAAATTTTTTTATATAATCTAAAGAAGAAAGGAAGCTAAACGAAGAGATTTCAACTTTATAAAAACTAATATGCTAAATAATTAAATGCCTTCTTATAATTACAATCTAAGGTGACATTAAAATTTATTAAAAGAAATTATTTTTTTATTAAGAAAAAAAATTTTTCATTACACTTGGTAATCAACTCGCACGTCAAGAAATTAGAATAATGAATATATTGTAATTAGTAATATACTACATTCTAATTTTTATTATGCTTCTATGACATAGTAGCTTCCGGCAAATAGAAGATTTATTCCTTCTTAAAATAAAGCATGACAGATATAGGTTTGTTTAATTCTCAAAGTAGTGCAGTAATTGAAATCTGCAATTCAATTGCCTACTGTTATCTGATTTGTATATTTTTTGGCGTATAAATATTTTAGCAATGAATTTCAAAGTAACTTTTCATTGCTGCTCTTTGACACAAGGACATATTTAATTGTTTTTAGATATGCTTCAGCAAGGACGTTGAGTGTGAGTGAGCAAATTTGAATGCCAAGTTGAAACTGGGCGTTGAATAATTTTTCAAAGGCAAGGCTGTGCTTAAATGTTAGACATTAAGGGTCGATGGGCTCTTAAGTTAGAATTTATTAAATAATTGATATAAAGTTACTAATATAAAGCAATAAGGGAATTTAAAAAAAAAATCCATAAATCTTATGCACTTAAATTAAACTAGCATAATGAATAAAGATCCAAAAAAAAAAAAAATCTAGGTATAAGTTGCTAGCTTAAAAGGTTGGAAGGTGTTTTATCAGTGGAATAAAGATTATTATTACTTAAGATTATCACCATAAATTAATTAAAAAAAATATGAATTTTGCGAAGTTTTAGATGAATATATATACATTTTAATTTCTGAACACGAAGAAGTAAAGCCACAAAAAAAGTAGTTAAAATTTGTGTAATCGAAAATGTCCGTAGTGAATTTCATATTACATTGTATTTCAGTGAGCTTTACTAGTTTTGAGATATTCACTAGAAATTTAATAAAAATATTCCCCTCAATTGATTTAAAAATTCTATTCGAAATTTTATTTTATGCTGACATATCTAAAGTATAAAAATAGCCGCTACTTTTTAGCAGATGGTAGAAGCAGGTGTTTTGTTATGTTGCCTTGACAGGTGATGCCTTCAAGAAAATATAAAACTATACATATATATATATATATATATGTATTATCCTTTTTTTTGCACACCATAACTGTTTTATTTTTAACATCAACAAATGATTTTTTTTCTCCTTTTACCAAACTATAGTATGAATTCATTAATATATCTTGTGTTGAATCTTCATTTATTTGTTTTAAACCTGCTTATATTATGTAAGCAAGCTCTAATATAATGTGAAAAGAAAATTTGCGATAAGGTTTTTGCGATTAAATATAAACAACAGCTAGTTTAAAAGTAATATTTCGTTATATTTATTTATGAAGTTCCATTTTGAATAGTATATATTTTTGGAAATAAAAGGAACAAATTTGTTTTACCAAGTGTAAAAATAATGTTAATAAATAAGATTTCGAGAAATAGGATTTTTTTACTTAATTAATTACTATTCTTTTGAGTGAGGCCTTACTTAAAATACATTGAAAAAGCGTCCTCTTCGTTATTTTAATTTCAATATCATTTACTGTAGAATATGTAATATGCAATTTTAAATACTACGTGGGTGGGAAGTGATGAGAGATTGCAGAAACATTCTTGAAAGCTTTTGTAAAATTTCTTAGGCTAAATTATTTTCAATTTATTAAAATTGAAAAATCTATATAAAGAAACATAGATTATACATTTACTTATACAAATCATATATTTTTCAGGTGTAAAGGTTTCTTCAAGAGGACTGTACAAAATAAGAGGGTATACACATGTGTAGCTGAAGGTAATTGCGAAATTACTAAGGCTCAGAGGAACAGATGCCAATACTGTCGATTTCAGAAGTGTTTACGCCAAGGCATGGTACTGGCAGGTACGTAGCAATCTTATTTTAATACTTTCATTCTATATTTAGTTAGATTTTTCATTTTAAATGTAAAACTACCGGAAAAATTTAAATAAGAGCTAAATTTAATAATATTTTTATTAAAGAAATTAGAATAATAGTGTAAAAAATTATTCTGTTTAGAATTCTAACTAAAATGAAAGTAAAAGATGCATACGTCTAAAAAGAGCTAAATTTAACTTGAAAAGAATAATAGTGTAAATAAGAATTCTAAAAATGAAAGCAAAATAAATTTAACGAAAAATTGAAATCTTTTATTAAAATAAATTAGAATAATAGCGTAAAAAATTATTCTATTTAGAATTCAAACTAAAATGAAAGTAAAGAATGCAAACGTCTGTATAATTTTAAATAATTATAGTTTAAATGTACTTTTAATTTTAATTTACTTTCCAAATTTAAATTATTTTAAATAATATTTTCTCCCCTTAGTTTTTTTGTTTTTGTTATATGATTAATAAACATTTCGTCCCTTAAAATTTTTTTTTTTAAGTAAGATTAAAATTAAGACGTGAATTAACATGATTAAACATGAATTAAAATTTGAATGTGAACCTTAGGACAACTGTCTTTTAGAAGCTGATTAAAGATTTTAACCTTCCTTCTTATTATTAATTTACTACAAAAAATATAAATAATAAATTATAAAATAGAAATTAACAAAAGAAAAAATATTTCATAATATTTTTAGAACTTTTTTTATGTAGTTGTAGATTATATTTAAACAGATATGATATAAGATTAGTGAGATGACTTTAGTAAAAACATTTTTCATTGTTATGTGTAAACTTTTATTTTCATTTTCAATGTAAAATATTATGATGATAAATATTTTCTACCCGTTGCATATGAAGTTTTCATGAAAAATTAATTATGTATAACGTTTTTGAATCAAGGAATATATATTCGGCACAATATATTGCTTTTTGTGGATTGAATGACAAAATCTAAACCAACTCATTAGTTAAAAATCTTAAAATTATTTATTGATAAAGAAATCCTTTATTTTACTACCCTTTTATAGAAGATAAAGATTTAATTTCATTTTGGAAATTTTAAGCAGTGAGTTAGGAGAATCTTTTGGATAAATTGCTAAAAGTTTTTTTGACTTTTGGGGAAATCCCAAATCTCACTAAAATACATTGGTAAAAGATTCAAAATACATTCTAAATTTTAAATTTTATTAAATAAAGATAAAATACAATTATTTTATTATTATATACAGTGAAATATTTTATGTAATACATATTTTTAAAAATTATGAGATCGTTGTAGAAAGGTTAAAAATTATGTGACTGATTGTAAAAAACTGAAAAATATACAGCTTTTTGCTTATCATGCATTATTTATACTTACTTTTTTTCTTACTTTTGTTTGATGATTTATGGCAGAGCCGTTTTTAGAAGTGGAGTAACTGCGGTTCAGAAAATGTTATTGTAGATTACTTAGTTAAGGGGGCATTTTTATCATGTGTCCCGGGAAGTTTAAATGAATGTTTTTGAATTTATAGCGATGGATTTGCTATGATACTAACCCGAAATTAGTCTCGCCCAGTAATTTCACTTACTAAACATGGCTCTGTTGTTTAAGACTTATCAGAACTAAGCTACATGGAGCCAATTAAAAGGTAAGGGCACATTTACATTAATGCCGGAGAATTAAATTCTTTTTTTAGTATACTTTTTAAAATAAAAGTAGTTTAAACCAGTAACATATACCTTTTAAATTAATTAAGTATTAAACCAGAAAAGTAGAATATTCTCTCGTTTCGGAAGAAATGAAAGAATGAATTAAATTTATTAGTTTTCTGACCAGTTTATTAATTACCCTCCCAAAAAATAATTTTCGTGTTGAAGAGAAATTATAAATCATTAATAATTATTTTTATTATTAATATAGAATTAAAGATTTTTCTGTAACTAACCCAACTTTTATTATGTTATTAATTGTCACTGGTTTAAATGAAATTATTTTTATTCACAAAAAGTTTTAAAGATTAATGAAAGGTAAAGAAATTTCAACAGATTTTATTTTAAAAATTATATTTCTACAGAGCACTAATTGGGCAGACTAATTTCGGTTTAGAATATCATATTTTTTTTCCATTCATTTATTGTTAGGGAAATTATTTTTTCCGTTCATATGTTATTAGGGAAATTATATTTTCCGTTCATTTTGTTATTAGGGAAAATTATTTTTTCCGTTCATATAAAATTAGGGAAATTATATTTTCCGTTCATTTGTTATTTGAAAATTATTTTTCATCGTGACATCGTGTTCTTATCAAAATTTTTATTTCCCCCAAAAGAAATATATAGAAATGTCAATACTCTATAGAGCTTATTCTTGCTTTTTGAATTGTAAATATTATTAAAAAAAATTGAAAATCTTCTTATTACATTATGATAAAATATACGATGACAAATCAGGCAAAATATTGTTATTGGTGGAAAATATATCGAATTAAGTTTTCTTATGAAACTGAGAGCTAAAACCTTTATTTCCATCTGTTATTTGCAAAATGTATTATTTTATTTGGAAAACCTTTACTGCATTATAATATATATAGTTTTTATTAAAAAGAACAACAGCATAGCAGGGAGAAAATTTATTTTATACCATATAAGTTACGGAGACAACCTAATATTAAAATAAAAGAAAAAAAATCTTTTTTAATATTTTCTCTCGTATCAAGGACAGTAAACGTAGTGATTAATTGTAATGCGCATAAAATACTACACATTAAAAATTAATATTAATACTTCATCAAAGCAAGTATATAAATTTTAGGAAAACTTGTCGCGTAGTTCCAAAACGAAAGCTAATAATGAAATTGTTTAAATGTTTCAAACTGACAAAGTTAGTTAATTTTTGTGCTTAATAAAAATGATACATTAAAAAAAATAATCAAAATGTGCTAAATACTGCAGAAAATATTTCATAGTAAAAACTAATTTTAAAATAAGGAAATCCTGTTACCCTTTCACCTATGCAGATAAAAAAAATATAGAAAAATTACTCGCTATTTTAATTAAAAATAGACATATCGTAATGTGAGGTATGTATTATATTGCAGTAAAGGTCCACATGTGTATGGTTTTATCCACATGTGTTATTTATGAAATTTATTATTGCATTTAAAATACCTTTACTGCATTATAATATATAATCTTTATCAAAAGGAATTGTAATATAGTACGAATTTTGACATCAAATTTAATATATTTCGATGATGTATTGTTGATGTAGCATTTCGACATCAAATTTAAATTCAAGTGAAATTTCATGCATACTATGTTCAGAAAAAGAAATAATAGTGAAAATTAAGGAATTATCCAATTGAGAGGAATCATCTTAAAAGAAAAAGAATTTAAATTGTGATGTTCAAAGTTTTGTAAAAATCACAAATATATATTCGTCGATATTATTACGTGCTCAAATAGCGTACCAGAGGTCTCAGGTTCCTGGTGGCGTCCTTTGCAATAAATGCTTCAAAAATTAAGAGACCCGATGTTTATTGTGACAATATGTGTTAAGCGTCTCGCATCGATGATTAAACCGAAATATCGGAGTTTTCCGGTATTTCTCCCATACGACACTCAAATTCGAGACTGTTACTCCTCACCTTGTCCTCATGGAAGGCAATGTCCTCATGCAAACGCCCTTCAGTGGGCTGCTCATGGCACCAACATGAAGTACACCGATGTTCTGTACCAGATGTTTAGAATTCCACTAGTTTTTCAACTACTTATTTTAAATGATTTATTACCTTGTCAAAAGATAATTTTATATTATAAGAAAGCTTACAATTCGCAAACTATATATTTAATTTTCTCTGAAAGACTCAATTATTTGTCTGAAAAATTTTCATATCAGAGCAATTAACTAATATACAATTAGCGCTTCAGTCGGTAACCTTGCTTTGTTGTTACTCGTCAGATACTCGTTTTGCATCGGAAGCAAGGTAAACAACCCAACAACAATCATGCGAAGCAATGTTAACTGAAATATTTAAATCACTTTCCTTTCTATCCCAACATCCTTGAAAACTCTTTGTATATTCTTAAACGAATTGAAGGCATACGCAACCTGATTTAAGTTTCAGAAAATGGCTGCAATGATTGAATTTACATTTTGATAAAGCCTTAATTTTTAAAGAAAAAGTTCTTCTACACTGAAGATTGAAAAGTGTGTTTTAAAAACTAAATAATTATCTTCTTAGTAGATGTTTATTAATGGTTCGGAATCCACGTTAAACTGTAGGTCCTGGTCTAATTAGCCCAAAGTGTGCATAAAATGACTGTAGAGCGACAAACCAAAGCTTAGTAAATAACAAGATGTCATTTTATTAATAATTAGAATTATTTCATCAGATTTTGTCTTATTATTATATTAAAGCTATCTCCTTGTTTTAAATTTAAAATCAAAATTAAAGTAAAATAACATATTCTTCTTCTTCATTGACGCGACAGTCCATGGTAGGCCAAGGCCATCTGCCTATTGGCAAATTTCGAAACAGGAGATGTTTTTTTTCTGTAGCTTTTTTAACGGTGTAGGGTTGTCAGTCTTACACCTAGCGCCAGAGAATTAACACATTAATGTGGAAAAAATACTATTAAATAAATTAATCTTACTATTTTTACTTCTGCAACTACTCGAAATTACAAAAAATTAAATAGGTTTGAAAACTACTTCTTCCTTATCAAAATGCTACAGTTGTTTATGAAGCTTTTATAGTAATAAAAAAAAAAAAACAGTATTAATAATACATAATTTAAAAGGTTAATGGCGAATTTCCGATTTATAAAGAAATAAAATCACTCAATATCATCCATTATTAATCGTATTGCCTTCCTGGTATACAAGTTGGGAGAAACGGGTTCTAATACTTACTGAACAAAGCGAGCCAATAAAAAATGCAAAAGTGAATTTAAATTATTATTTTTATCTTACGTTCATAGAAAGAAATGTTTTGATAATCGACCTGTAAACCTTGTTCAAAGAAAAAAACTAGGGCAGTGAGGAAAGCTTTCTTTTGATGGGCAACCTAACGTCAAGTGTCCAGATGACTGTTTTTATTTTTGGATATACCTTAATAATTTTCCGTGTTAAGGCTGTTTACATCTCGGGTCAATGATATATGATGCAACCTGATAGTCAGTACAGTAACAACTGTAGTTGTTAAAAATCTATTCATTTCGTTCCTAGCGTTTAATTACTTTGCTTGTTGCTGATTCTATTGTATGTAAATAAATGCGATAAAAATAGATTAACAAATATTAACTTACGCGTTGCGAGTAAAGTAAATTATATAATTATATCAAATTGAAATAGAATACTTTTGTTCTGACCTATTCAACAAAATGAATTATTTATTCTTCTTTTAATGATACGATAAACTGATGAAGAAAAAAATGAAAACAACTGGTAATCTAAGAAAATAGAAAGAATATATAACTATAAAAACTCTGGAGACATTAAACAATAAAAACGAAAATTACAAGGTTTAGGATATAACAATTTAAAGCCTTTAGTACTATTCTTTCTTTGGCGAATGTAGATCTAATTGCGCAGAAAGTTTAAAAACCTTATTATTTTCATTCCAAATTTTAAAGTGTTTTGGCACTTATACAATATTTGCCTGATGTTACTGAACTCTTAAGCTCACTAACGGATTAAGACTCCTTCTACAAATCTTGAATGCCGTATTTTAGTAATTGTGGGCTGGGTAATTTAGTAATTTTAACTATTTTTGTTTTGATTTTCTGAATCCTTTTCTAGAACTTTAGCCATAATTAATTTCAACATTCTCCTAGTGCTGGTAAAATCTTTTTCACTTCTTTTTTTGCATTTATGCGTGTTACTATTTTGAAAATGTTTAAGTGAAATGGATTATTAAGAAGCTAATTCTTTTCAATCAGCAGTTCTTTCGTTTTCAGGCTGCTTTGCATTGTGCACATTTTACCATCCGGGTTTAAGACACTGGCTTTGGTTTGTTGCTCTATGGTCATTTTTTGCACATTTTAGGCTAATTAGACGGGGACCAATAGTTTTAACGTGGATTCCGAATAACTAACAAACATCCATGCCCCGTCAAGATTTGAATCTGAAGTCTGTGGTATTAAAGGCCATAGCGCTAGCCAATTGGCCATAAAGCCGCGAATACATGGGATTCATGTATTTCTTTGGATTTTCATATTTATTTTTAGCTTTTTATATGAGTAGAACATCCAATAAGGTTGGCCTAACCTTGTATTCTTTAGCCTAAGCTCGGTTTTGAGAATTCTCCTCTCAAGTATGTTTCCTTACATTTCTGTTAATAGAAAGTATTTAGGAAGTATTAGTATTTGGTACAATTTTTGTAATTTACATCGGTACTCCTGTTGTTATTACTTTAAATTGCACTAATTCTAGCAAAAGTTTTTCCATATTAGCAATACATTTTTTTAAATCTAATTATTAATTGTACAGGATATTTGCAAACTCAGAAAATGTAACAAAATGTAATTTAAATCGCAACCAAAATATCGTCGAAATAAGAATAATTTGCGTTTTTGAGTAATCCATTGCGTTTTTAGGTCTGAAAAAAAATTATCTGTATTCTTACTAACTATTCATTGTTTTTATTAGCTTAAACTGCATATGAATTCATACTATAGCATAAAATGATATCCACTATGTATTATTCCCTATATTAATGAAATAATTCGAAAACTGAATCATAACGGAAATAATAATATCTGCTGTATAATTATATTTTGAAATCGCATTAAAATTTCAAGCTCAAAATCGCTTTGCCATAAATTTTAAAAAAAATTAAATTTTATTGCGCTCTTTTAAAATTTCGATGAGATAATTGAAAGAATTTGCGGTTTTCCTTCTTATAGCTGTTCGTGAAGATCGTATGCCAGGCGGCAGGAATTCAGGCGCTGTTTACAACCTATATAAGGTAAGTATTTTCTTTTATAATTTTAAATAACATACAAATCAACAGGGCTATTGAAGTAAGTATGTGAAATATCCATAGATATAGGTTTATTTATCATCAATTTTAAGTAATTTAACGATTATATCATATTTCATTTAATATAAATATATTAAAGTAATAACTAATAGTAAATAAGGACTACAATAAGTAACGAGTTTAAATAAAACGGTGCAATTAATGCTTATTACAAATAATTGGAGTAAAAATCACAGAAAATATATTTTTTTAAATATTAAAATTTAAGAAATTGATATTTTCTTGGAGGAAAATAAAAACTAAAACTAACTTAATGTACTTAAATTTGTGTTCAGAATTTATATACTCACATAAAACATATCAATTTAAAAACCATATCAACAAAAAATGAAACATATCAATTTCAACATATCAATTTGAAAACAGTATCAATATAAAGAAATGAAACATATCAATATCAACATATAAATTTGAAAAACATATCAATTTGAACTTTCAAGTTATAAAAAATCATAAAAAGCACAAATTAAGTAAATGTTTTATGAAATAATTTTGTTATTCTTTGGCAGTAAATATCCTATTATAATTTTATGCAAACAACGTTTAATTTTATCAATAACTATTAAATTTAAGATACTACAGCAAATCGGCCTTAATTAAAATAACTCTGCTTTAAAAGTTTTCTAAGCTGTAACATACTTCTATATGATCATTCTGCTATATTGGGGCTGATAAAATAAGTAGTCCTTTTGATTTTTAGGTTAAATATAAGAAACACAAAAAAGGCCAAAAGAATGGTCAACTACGAGGAGTAATAACACCGCCTTCACCCAGAAGTTGTAGCGCCACTAGCAACAGCAACAATGGCAACACTAGCAACAACCATAACAACAACAACAATAATAATAATAATCACGTTAGATTTGGACCAATGGCTCCTCTTCCATGGACAAATGGTCAAATCTTGAAAGCTGCTTTGACTAGCCCTTGCGACATACTTCAGTTGCGTCGTCACTTGGAGACTTGGATGAACAACTCCAGGGATAGACACATGACTCCAGAGCAAGCAATGATAATTATCAGTCAGCTTATTGAATGTGATGATTTTGAAGACATAGCCATCGTCAATAATCTGGATGAACTAAAGGAGGCTAAGTCTGAATTAAGTGATAAATTGTGTGCTATTGGAGACACTATCGTTTACAAATTGGTTCAATGGACTAAACGCCTTCCGTTTTATTTAGAATTACCTGTCACAGTGCACACACAAGTAAGTATTATACTTTTTGTTATTAAAAAATATATATGTTTTGTGTCCGAGGTTATATTAAATTATGAAACATTATTAATCGTACAAACGTATATTATGAACTTTGGATATATTTGAGCGGAAGATTTTAGTTCTTGGGAAGATTTTAGTTATTAGGAAGTTCTTGGAGGTGTAAGGGAAAGTGATTGTACAACGCAGAAATTTATAAATGCTATAAAGATCCAGATATTATAAGATCAGTAGATTAAACTGGGCTGCTTATATATTCAGAATGAATAATTTAATCCCTGTAAAAAGGCTCGTTTTAACAAAACCACAGGGAGGACAAAGTTTAGTTTGGGTTTTTTCCAAGTTTAGATGGATAGACGTAGCTGAAAAAGATTTAGAATTTAAGGTTAAGAATTATAAATAAGGTTAAGAATTGGAGGACCATTGTCACCCAGAGATGCATGGAAATCTCTCCAAAGAAAAGCTTTGGCCCACTCTGGGCTGTCGTGTTATAAGTTATTAATCTAATTTCAAAGTTTATTAGGAATTCACGTATTTTTATAAATTTCACCTTACAAAATAGAAAGTTATTACATTTTAATCTGAGATGTTTATATTCTAATACTTATCTTAGTGACTTCTTAAATCTGCACTAGAAAAACGAATCACTTGTATTTAATTTTAATCACCATTAATAAAATGATAGTATTTATTTTCATAAATACATACAGGAGGATCATAACGGGGTTTCTAAAGTTTATTCAAATATATTTATGATAAAAAATTATTTTTTACAGACAATACTTGTCGGTTTTAATTTTTTATTTCTTTTAGTTATTATCGCACAAGTGGCACGAACTTCTGGTTTTGACAACTTCTGCATATGTTGCGATTCGTTCAAACAACAATAATAACAATGGACCCTGTACAAGTGGTTATAACGGCGGAGTATCAAATGGGTCTCCAACCCGTCTCTCCAACGATGAACTTCAGCACGAGGTTGGCATGGGTCTTTGTGCACTACATTCTGTCCTTGGAGCAATGGTCGATGGAGCGATCTCATTAGAACAGCTGAAAGTAGAAGCTGGACAATTGGTAGAGCAGCTGACTCAACTGACAGCAACTTTCCGAAAATTGCAATTATGCCTTGAAGAATACGTTTGCTTGAAAGTGGTCGCTATGTTAAATCAAGGTAAGTTACAGATCTGTTGGAATTACCATACATTTTATTTGAATTATAATAATAAAAGCAAATCTAACTCAAATCTATTATAATAAAGCATATATTACGTGAAAAAGTGCTATGCTAGTACTTCATCAGGTAATATTATTTGTTAATCATTAATTGGGGAATTCCATAAACCGTAAAGTGTACTTAGCAGAGAATTAAAAAATGAGTTTATTAATCCTTAAGTTATAAAACTATGACAAAGTAAAAATATTATCAAAGTATTAGTTAGTTATTTTTGTTGGGGTCATCTTTCTGTATATGAAAACCTTGCTCATTAATTTAATAGAATTAAGTAATTTAAAAAAACAATGCTCTATTACATTCGGAAATCTTCCAATTTTCAGATCATTATCTTCATTTAAATTTGAAAGTGACGTAGAAGTTTTGCCGTTCATTTTTTCGGTTATAATTATATAATCTTTAATATCATTTAACATTTTTTTAAGTTATTTATTAATTTATATTATGATATATATGCAGAATCGACTGTCTAGGGTGATTGTTAGTTGCATACTCAGGCTCATGAACAACAAGTTAAGATTTGATTAAATTAAGTTAGTGGTGGTTCTTTTATATCTGTCACACGTGTCACTCATGCTGCCACATCAGTTACTGTCACACGTGCGCGTGCCAAAAAGTACTTCCCACTTCTGTTAGCACACACTTACGCGTGGGCGATTACAATGCTATTTGTATAGTTTTTAGTTGCAGTTCATAAGAAAACAAATATACTCTGACAGATCTTTTGTGACCTGATGGCAAATTGGACAGCGCTTTGACCTTAGATGCTTCAGGTTCGAATACTGGCATGGATGTTTGTTAGTGGTTTGAATTTCCCGTTAAACAGTAGGTCCAGGTCTAATTATGCCGAAGTGTGCAAAGAATGACAATAGAGCTACGAACCGAACTAGCGGATCTTTTGAGCAAACTCTCCGGGCCTTTTCAACAAACTCCACTGATATAATTCTTAAGGATATTTTCATTGGTGTAATATAAAAGTAATTATAAAACAATTCCTTTTCAATTCTACAAAGCTGTTACCCATCATGATACTAGTTGAGGTTTAAAAATAAGCACATTTTTTACTTTTGTTAAATGATGCTATATAAACTTTTTTTTTTTTTGTTCCAGAAGGATATCAAGGTCAAAGGGAGATCGAGATGATACAAGAGAGATATTTGACTGCCCTTCGAGTATTCGTGGAGAATCGATTTCCTCAGCAATCGGGAAGACTCGGTGAACTTCTGTCTCGCCTGCCAGAAATCCAGTCCGCTGGGGAGCTGCTTCTGCACACCAAGATGTTTTTCGTCCCATTATTCCTGAACACAAACTTCGCTAGATAGCAGGGGAGAGAGAACTGATAGCTGGGCTTTGCCCCAACGTCCACCTCTTGCACAGAATGTCCATCATATAAGAAAGACGACTGAAGAATAGGTGACATCCGAGGGAGGGATTGGCGGCAATCTTCGACTAGTCAAGAGCGTTGGGAAAGCCTGCTGACATGTGATGATGCTGCTAGCGACCGGAAGAATGTTGATGACGTGCAATAGACCCGATAAAAAGTTGTGTACAGAATTTGAAAAATTTGTAATTTTTTTCTTTGTGTTTGTTTTTTCTAAGCATTATGGTTTTTTTCGCCTCCTGGGGGCACATTATTGCTATTGAATTTATCATTAAAGCAAAAATTTGTTTCGTCCAAACTCGATCTCTTTATTTTTCAAGCCATTTTGTTTAAAATGGTTGGCAACACAAACACAACAGATGTAAAAAATTTAAAACGTTGATGATAAGCTACTGAGAAAAACTTTGAAAAAAATTTAGCAGTGACTTCCTGCTTTAGTAATCAATGATCCACTGGAGTAAATCGATGTACAAATGCATCAGTATCATCAGTTTTAAAAAATAAGCATCATATTAACTTAAAATAAGCATTAAAACAAAAACAAGCATCATATTAACTTAACTTAAAATAAGCATCATATTAACTTAACTTAAAATAAGCATCCTATTAACTTAACTTAAAATAAGCATCCTATTAACTTAACTTAAAACAAGCATCCTATTAACTTAACTTAAAAAAGCATCATATTAACTTAACTTAAAATAAGCATCATATTAACTTAACTTAAAATAAGCATCATATTAACTTAACTTAAAATAAGTATCATATTTTAAAACTTAACTGAATACCACTACTACTAGACCACACCACATCACTGTGCCTAGAGCTGAGGTGCCCTTTACAGTTTGGGAATAATGTGGGTGAAGTCTAATTGGGCTCTGTGACGCTCTGCGGTAAAATGAGAGCGGGACCTACGGTTTAAAGTGGATTCGAACCACTACAATCATCCATGGTGCCACCGGGATTCGAACTTGTGATACCGAGTGCCAGAGCGCTAGCCACTAGGCCATCAGATCCCCATTATTGATCCACTGAAGTAACAGATGTACAGATGCATCGTTATATAAGTATCACATTTTAAGTTCAGTTTTAAATTATAATATCGATTTTCTGGTGTGAGACAAATAACAATGAAATTTTAAACTACTAATCTTCAGATAAACAAGATAAGCAATTATATAACTAAAAAGTAGTTACGCTCACTTCAATGTGCAATAAACCTTTTGAAATAAATTATTTTCAGTTATATGTATAAGCATGACTGTTATGGTTTGTCAAGAATTAAAAAAAAAACACAGATAACAACCAATGTATCTACAGTTACAAACAACGATAACGTTTTAATAAGTAAAAATATTAAAGCAGAAAAGAAAAAAAAATCTCAAAAACATCATTCTCAAGGTTAATGTTAAAAATCTCTTTTTAACATCAACTAAAAATCTCTTTTTACATCACAAATTCTAAACATACGAATCCTTCGATGGGTGGATTTTCTTTATAAAGATTGAGATTATTAAACTAATGAAAACCGCAGGACGAAATTAAAACCTATTTTAAAAATCTCTGAACCAGTTTTAAATAAATTAAGATTTAATAAAAATTAATGGTTTTGTAAGAAATAATGAGAAAAGAAATTCTAAGCAGGTAAATTATGAGTTTGAATGCTCTACAAAAAAAAAAAAAAAAAAAATTATAACTCACAATTATTTTTACCCTTGCTTTTAAAAGAAATTAAGATGAAATTATTTTCTTACAGAAAAGGAGAGACAAGGATAAATATATTTTCTCTTTCTTACAGACAAACTTTGGGAAAAATGCAAAAAAGTCAACAATTTGAAAAAAAAAAAATGCAAAAAATGGATAATTTACAAAAAAAAAAAAAAAAAGTATGTAAATGATGATCAGGATTTAATATTATTCATTGCAAGATTGTAAAAAATTTTACTTGAGGCATTTCGAAAATTTTCTTCTTATTTTTTTATAATTTTAATTTGAAAAACAGAAAAAGGCAATATTTTTCATCATCGTCATCGGCTCAATAATCCCCATGGTAGGCCAAGGCCGTCTGCTTCTGGCATATTTCTAGATGTTCTTTTTTATCGGGTAGGCGTATCAGCCCTACGCCCAACAGTCAAATGAGACTGGGACCTACGATTTAAATTGGATTCCGAACCATTACAAACATCCATGGCAACACCGGGACTCGAGGTCGAAGCCTATGGCACCGAGTACCGGAGCGCTAGTCACTTGGCCATCAGACCCCAAAGCTTTTCATAGTATTTAAAAAAATTTATATTCAAAAAAGATTTTATATTCTTTTCTAATTAATAAAATTAATACAAAAGTATTGTTTCAAAATTTTGTACACAGCAAACTGAAAACTTCTTGAAGAGATAAGTGAAATAATAAACTAATAAACTAAAGATACCGAAAACAAAAACAATAGAAAATTAATTTAATGAAAAAAAAAATGACATAGAAGGGTTGGGATGTTTGGCAATATTTCAGCAGCAGACATTCTCAAAAAATTTTTTATACTCCACAAAAAATAATAATAATAATAATAAATAAATAAATAAAGGAATGAAAAGAATCTTTGACTTTTTTAAAAAATTCTATTGATATTTGACTATCCGGTTGTTAGACTGGTTGTTGATTACAAATGATTAATACTATTAATGTCCTTGAATGCCATCAGTTCCATCATTGTTTATTCAGTCTTATACAATAATATAAATTCTTAAATCTAATTAATGCAAAATACATAAATATACAATAGCCTGATATTTAAAATGTCATGTTAAAATTGATGACCTTTTTTCATTTAATAAATTATTTGTTAGGTTAAATTTTTCTTCCTAGGCTTCATATTCAATCTAATGAAACATGCTTCTTAAATTTACCATTCGTAATGATAACTATTATCACGAATTTGTCACAGTTATATTTTCTACAATAACAATTACGTTTTCAAAAAGTATAAATTGATAGTAGCATAATTTAAAAATAATTTAATGAAAATATTAAAAATATTATATGTATTCACAGAAACTAAGAGAATGTGTTTGCTTTAATAGATACTTCATTTATAATGAACATCATCTATTTCTTCAAAATAACTGTTGAAACATTAAGAAAGTTAAAATATTTCGAATTAGTACCAAAATATTAATTATTATCTCCTTACATTTTGGATTACAATATTAAATATTACCTCCTTTACTTTATTTTACTTATACCTCCTTTACTTAAATTTTTTTGTTATTTTAATATTATAAAATTTTATTTCTATATAACTTTAACTAAAAACCATTTTTAATTTTTGCATTAAATATTTAACAGATAAATATGTTAAATTTATGACGTTATCTCAAAATATTTATTTCCAACAAATTCATTACTCGGGACATCAGACTGAAATTTGAAAATATACAGTTGTTTTCAGGAAAATTAACGCTTTCCACTTTTACCTGAAGTTATTTGCTACTAAGAATAGCAGATTTAGCGTTACCCAGTGTCACCCTAATTTTGAATGAACAATCTCAGAGATTATATATGGAGTTCTCTCCCGCATCACTTTCTCAATGAACTCAATGGAAGGAGTTGCCGGCCTACAAATTTATCATATGCATCTCCGGCTTATAACATAAGATTTCGGTTTGGTTTTCCTTGCCACTCTTTCCTTTCCAGTATTGAAACCCAAGGTCACTCAATTAAAAACTTATTTTACAGTATATTTTGGTTTACGTTGAATTTAATTACCACTGGCTATACGAATGTTTATAATAATAATGCTATATATATATTGTTTTTATGAATTCAGAAAAATATATTAATCAACTTCATAAAAATTATTTAACTCAATTATCTTTAATAATAATAATAATAATTTTTATATTTATTTATAGTAATTTTAAAAATATCTAACATTAATTATTTTTTAATTTATTATTTTAACTATTTGTATAAATTACAAAAATTGATATTACAATTTATTTTATTTTAACTAAAAATTTATACTCTACTATTTATAAAACATGTCTTTAACTAGGTGTTAGAACATTGCCATAAAGAGTAATTAATTCATTATACATACAATTCATTTTGGAAATATGAATTGTATATATATAATGAACAAAATGAACCTTGATTGAACCTCTGCCGTCTTTCTCACCGATACGCGTTGCCCCTGAACCACGAGTCTAGCCTTTAGTTTGTGTGTTTGACTACGTGTGATGACACTTCAAAATGTTCTAATTATGAAACGCAAAATATTTTTTAAAAAGAACACTACTCAAAACTGTTAAAAAACACCAAAATTATTAATGTTTAGTGTTATCATACAGTAAATTTATAGAGAAATCTAATGGAAACAACAGGAAAATGTGAAACACCAAAAATAAAATTTTATTGTAAGGATTCAAATATTTTTTTTTAAGGAAAACTTTTTTGACAAACAAGAAGACAATAAATACTACAAGCTAAGCGATATTTTAAAATTGAAAAATACAGCTTATTGAAGAATTTTTCGTGTAGAATTCCGTAAAATTAGCTGTTATAATGCCATGAAAATAATTATAAATTAAAAAGTATTCACGTTATTGCAAAATCTGTAGTATGTTGCCTTTAATACATTGCAATTTATATCTCCTTAATATTTCTGAAAGATACATCAAAATTTGTGAGATATTGTGTTTTTCGCGTGGAATTTATGACAAAATTAGAATACATTTAAAAGTATTCAAAGTGTTTTTCAAGATATTTAAAGTATTTTTAGAAAATACATTTAAAGTATTCACTTATGTTTATGTAAAATAATTTAAAATTTAATTCATTTAAAACCGCCATAATAACAGGGCAAACACTCTTTCTTTTCAAAAATCATAGTCTTTCTTTTTTTTTCCTAGATGCCTCAATTTTTTATGATTGGGAAAAAACTGTCGCTTTGAAATATCAATGTACACTTTATCGAAAGCAACATGGTCTTTGGCAATAAAAGCATTAAAACTAATTTATAATTCATCTAGTACATATTTTTAATAAGAATACTACAGATTTAAATAAAAAAAACCCTCAAAAATAGTATTTTTATTTATCAAATGGCTAATTTATGGTGAAATTTAACTAAAATAACAGAAAGGCATAAAAAATTCTATTCAAATAATTTTTTATGGAATACTTTTACGACAAAGAAGAAGGCAGTATATTATAAGCAAAGTGATATTTTTAAAAATAAAAATACAGCTTATTGAAGAATTTTTCATGTAGAATTTTGGTAAAATTAGCTGCTACAATTCCATGAAAATAGTTATAGATTAAAAAGTATTCATGTTATTGCAAAATCTGTAGACTGTTTCGTTTAGAACATCTTGTAAATTTCAGATTTATGCTAGCTAATCCTGCTTTATCTCAATTTATCTAAATGTTAAAATACGAGACGAAAAGAAAAAAAAAAAAAGAAAGAAATTGAACATTTATAAACTACAGTTGTTGTGACTAATATTGTATCCGTCAGCATGGGACAGACACCCTATGAGTAGTCTACTCATAGATAGAGAAAGAGGGGAGAGATTCTGTTGTGATGGAACACCCATAGGTAGAAGTCCGACTCGCTGAAGAAGTAAAAGAGTGCCTTCCGGGAGGATTCTTGTAGGGGAACTCCGGCATTTGCGTATCGTATGGGAGAAAACCCGGAAAATTACCATCAGGCAGTCTGACTAGCGAGGCAAGAAGCTGAACATCACAAAGGTTATCGTGGCTCCTCGTTTTTTTAAATAGTCTACAACAATGCCGCCAACGGATTGAACCTCAGCTCTAATGCTCACCAACGGCTCATGTTACCATTGAGCCCCGAGTCGGGAATCGAACAACAATAAAACTCGAAAAGAATATTCAAACAGAACACAAAACAAACATAAACATCAGTTTAAAAGCAAACTGCTGTTGCCACAAACTTTCAGATAAATACATTAAAATAGTGACCTGTACGTTACACTTAAATCTTTTAATTTCCTATGTTGATTATAAATAAAAAAGAACCCAAACTATCAAACTTCCGGTTGGTTAATTGGCCTTGAACCACACTTCCCGTTTGAAGAAAAGTGTTACAAGTTGATATTAAAATCGCTATAGTTTTGCTTCTATTTATCGTAGAATAAAAACAAAGACAGTTTTGGAAGCAGAATAACTGGGTTTCAATTAAAAAAAATTTTAAAAAAAATTACGTAATTTAGTCAAAAATCCATTTTAAACATATTTGCATATTATCTTTGTATTTGTAAATTAAATAAGTAATATAATAAAAATCTTACGAAATTTAGTCAAAAATCACTTTTAAACATTGTCGCATACTATGTACGCATACTATGTCCGGCATTCGAAAAACAATTTTCTGAAAAACAAATGAGCTGATGTCGATATTAGTAGTTTTTTTTTTTTGAAATATTGATTACAAGTTACTTTTGAAATTCATGATTTTTCGGAAGTATTGGCTACAATCTAGATTTTCCAGAACGTATCCATTTCGAGAAAATTAAAAAGAGAGTTACTTCGCTTGCATTTTAATTGTGTATTTTCTCATGACCTAAGCTTATTTTCCGAATTATAATCCTTTTTTTTTTTCTTCTAATGCATTCTATAAGCATTGATTTTCAGATTTCGGTACTTAATATGTATTAATAAAAGAACTTACGACAATGTGGGCCGATGGCCGAGAGATTAGCGCTCTGGCGCTCGGTATCATAGATTCGAGTCCCGGTGGTGCCATGGATGTTTGCAGTGGTTCGAATCCACTTTAAACCGCAGGTCCCGGTCTAACATGATCGTAGAGCTTACCTTAAGGCTTCAAAGACAAACGTCTAAGTGTTTGCCAGCTGTATTAGAATGAAAAAAAAAAACTTACTGCGATGTTTTTCAGAACAACAAAGCATTACAAACCGAAGATGAAAAGTGGGATTTCAAATAATTTATAATATCCATTCCTTCATTACTTTCGGTATAAATAGTCATAATCTTCAAGACTTCTATAACTGATCAATCAAAAGTTCAATATTTTAAAATATTTTCTCAAAAATTCTTCAATTCAAGTTATTCCGGCCTATCAGTTATTATTTACTTCTTTAAATTATCAGTTTTTAGTTTAGCAATTAGAATATTACAGTTTGTTTCAGAACAAATTTTTTAAAAATAAAATCGAAAATATGATCAATAAATGATCATAAAATAATGAAATTAAATAACTAACAATAAGTTTTTATTTTTTATTATGGAAATTAAAGCATAAATTTTTCATTTCAATTTCGCATTTGAATCAGAATTACAATTCTCTAATTCATTGCCAGAGATTTTGAGAAGATACATTGCTGCTATAATCACTAAGATTTCTTCCTTTTACTCATTTTGAAAAAATAATAAAAGTAAATGCAAGTAGTAATGAGAAATAAATAGCACACAGCTCCTCATCAGTCCTTTGGGTATAGAGAGACACTAAAAACAACATGAAAAATGAAAAAACAATATTGTCTGTAAAACAACATAAAATCAAGACAAAATGACTGTTGCCAGATGTACGCAGGAACTCTCATTTGCCTTACAATATACAAGTTACAGTTTTTAGTTTAGAAATTAGAATATTTCAGTTAGTTTCAGAATTTTTTTAAAAACTAAAATCGAAAATATGATCAATAACTGATTATAAAATAATGAAAATAAACAACGAACAATAAGTTTTTATCCTGTTTTATTTTTTATTATGGAAATTAAAGCATAAATCAATCAATTCGATTTCGTATGAGAATCACACTTAAATCCTCCAACCCATTGCCAGAGCTTTTGAGGACACCATAAGATACATCGCTGCTATTATCACTAAAAATTTCTTCTATTTACTGATTTTGAAAAAAATAATAGAAAGTATATGCAAGCAGTAATGAGAAACAAATAGCACACAGCTCCTCGTCGGTCATTTGGACAAAGAGAGACATTAAAAAACAACATGAAAATGAAAAATAACATTGTCTGTAAAACAACATAAAAATGAAAAACAACATTGCCTGTAAAACAACTTGAAAAATGAAAAAAACAACATTGTCTGTAAAACAACATGAAAAATGAAAAAAAAAACATTGTCTGTAAAACAACATGAAAAATGAAGAAAAAAAAACATTGTCTGTAAAACAACATGAAATTAAATCAAAATAACTGTTTCCAGATGTACGAGTGAACTCTCATTTGCCTTAGAATACAAAGCTATCCAATAACAATCGTTTTAGTCCATAATTAAAAATTAATTTTCGCATGAGTTAACGAGTGGTGTTTCGAAAAAAAATAAAATAGGAAATACGAGTATACTCGGGATAATCCTTCAAGAGACTCAAGAAGCTTCGTTCACAAATTAAGTCGGTTTTCAGTTCGCATTTGTGAATGAAAATCCTGAACCACTAACCTTAAAATCAATTTTAATTTAAATAGCTTTCAAGGATTATAACAATTTCTTTTTTCGCGCTCAGTTAACTACATGGTTGATCTGTCTCCTAAGTGTTAACGCTCCACTGACTACTTTCACTGCCTAGTTCATTCATCCTCTAATGATCCTTCAAACTTTAACGATCACGGATTTTTCTTTCAGAATTCTTGTCACGTACAGATCTTCAATTTTCATTTGCTTTTCTGAACTTTGGAAACAAACATTATCTGAGCATTATTTTACTTATGCATAATATAAACAGCCAAAATATGGAGGGGAGGATGTTTTCCGGGAGGACTTTTTAAGTTTAGGCGCCCCGCTTTTGCATGTCGTAAGGAAAAAACCCGGAAAACTTCCACGATGTCGCCTATCTATCAACGCGATTCTTTTGTATATGTGATAGGGTGTTGTATTATTTAATTACAATCTATCTATTTATTATCTGCCTTTAATTAGAGATTTACGTAGAGATCTTCAATTTCCATTTGCTTTTCTGATCATTGGATCTTTTGTATATGTGATGGGGTATTGTATTCATTAATTAAAGATCTACCATTAATTAGAGATCTATCTTTAATTAGGGATTTACGTAGAGATCTTCGCGTAAATCTCTAATTAAACATTTCGTTCAACACACTATCTTCACATTTGCTATTCTGATCGTTGGAAACAAGAATTTTCTGAGCACTGCTTTACTTATGCATGGCATAAACAACCCAAATACGGAGGGGGGAAATTGTTTCCGGGAGGTCTTTTTATGCGCAAGTGCCCCACTTTTGTATGTCGTAAGGAAAACCCCGATAACTGCAACGAGGCAAAACCGAACTATCGACGCGATATTTTGTATATACAGTGGGGTCTTGTATTCTTTGATTATGTATGCCATGAACAGGTAGTCAGAGACTTATCATGAGGAAAGTAATGCGTTCTGGGAGCCTTATAAATGGCAACTGATCAGCATTCAAATGTTGTATTTGAGAAAACCCTGAAAATTCCCATCAAGTAACCTGACTGTCGATGCGACAACTATTGCAATCGCCATCGAGTCTCATAGCTTTCTCAAGCAGCGACTGCCAGGCACACCATCAGGTGATTCGAACCTTCTCTCTCCTGCACGCTTTATTATATTTATTATTAATATTTTTGTCGTTGAACACCGATGGTTCTCGGGTTCACTTATCCAAGCCACGAATATCCCTCAGACGGGAGGTGAAAGGAAGAAATTGGCATCCGGGAGACTTTTAAAGGTGTTTGTAGTGGTTCGAAATCCACTTTAAGCCGTAGGTCCCGGTCTCATATGACTGTAGAGCGTCACGGAGCCCAATCAGACTTCTCACCCACATCATTCCCGAACTGTAAAGGGGCAACTCAGCTCTATGGTGTGGTGTGGTGTAGTAGTAGTAGTTCTCAGTCTCGCGATATAACGAGAGGTTATTGTATTTCAAATATTCATAGTTCTTATGCTAAAGAAATAATTGCTATTTCTTATGCTATGCTATGACCCCTCATATTTGTTATGCTAAAGAAATTTTAAAAAAACAAAACATGAACTTTAAAAATACTTTAATCACTAAAAAATAATAATAAAAAAAAAAACCTTCAGCAATCTGAACTTGCAACTTGATGAAAGAAACTAAGAATCTGTTTTTGAATGAAACAGCAACGATATTTTTCCACGCCTTAAACAGTTGTTTTATTTCAGCAGAGTAGGAAATATATTTTGCATAACAATACGTTTCAGAGAGTGGTACGAACATCTGAATCGATTAAAAATGGGGTCATAAATAATGCGTATGAGGCTATTCGACAACTTAATTACTAAATGGATTTCAAGAATACTGTCATTTTCTGTTCGTGAAAAGTAAAAGGTATTGTTATAAGACTCTTTAGTTAACCGCAATACATGTAGGAAGAATTCCAAATCTCTTAATGTATACTTTTGCTTTGTTCCGCTATATTTTAATTTCGAAAACTTTCTTATGATAACCTAAATTAACATTTTTGCAACTTGAATATTTTAAAGTGTTTCATATTATTTTCTATCTGTTATAATCTTAAAATAATATTAGTTCTTTAACAGAAATTTTCAGTTTATAACATTAAAGTTTCTAGTTAATTTTTTTTTGAATTTTGGTAAGATTATTCTAATTATTTATTTCTATTAATCTTCAATTAATTTTTCTATTAATCTCGAATTAATTTCATCGATTATTTCTAATTAATCTTCACTTATTTCTAATTAGTTTAGAAATAATTGAAGATTTCAATAAATCTCTGATTAGTTCTAAAAAGGAGTATAACTTATGTGTGGGGAAATATATTATTAATTAGATGTAAAAAATTAATTTATTGAAATTTTTCGAGAAATGTAACATATCCTATTAAAATTTAGAACAAAGTCTTATTAAAAAAAAATTTTTCTGTATGGTATCAAAATATGCATCGTAATTCACTGAGTTTGATTTGAGAATTAAAACAAAAAGTATATTTTGTATAAATTTTCAAAAAAATAAGCTTAGACGAGTGGAAAAAATTTTTAATTATTTTAGCTTATTAATTTGATATTTTTCATATTATAATAGATTAAATTACATGATGATTATATCAGTTATGAGAATGTTATAGATTTAATATACATATCATTACATATGTATATTAAATATATATATACATATATTATATGTATAATATTATTGTTAAAATTAATTATTATTTACATATGTATGTAAAAATAATAAAATTATATTATTTTTACATATTTTTAATATTAAAAATTTAATATGTATTATAATATATCTTAATTATGTATATGTATATAAAAATAATATAATTAATAGAATTATGTAATTATTAATTTTTACATATATAATTAGTATACATATTTTTACATACTTATATTAAATCATAATAATTTTTCATATGTTTTATTGAGAAAATATTAATGAATAGTTAAATCAATAGTTAAAATAACGAAAATAATTTATTAGAAAACTATTCAACATAGTATCAAAACATATAATTCCATCAATAAATGCAATAGTATATCTAATATATTCCATTCCTAGTCGATATATTCGTTTGTTAGCATTTTATAAATTTTCATGTATAATATTATTAAAATAATAATAAATAAATGCAATGCAGCAAAATTTCAAAAAAAAAGAAGAGAAAATATAAAAAAGAAGAAATCATGAATATATAAAAATTGAAACGAGAACCGATACATTTATAAAACAAAATGTATGAAAACAGTAAAAGTAAAATAGAATATTCTATTTTACAGTATGTGAACACTTTAGAATAAAGCACCATTTCTCTTGGGACAAATTCCATGATGTTATGCAATGCAATGCAATTTTAAAAGTACCCTTCAAGGTGTCATCTGTAAGATTCAACCTCCACCTTCTTCCATAAATCTATCTAACTTTTATTCTATTTATTTTTGGTGTCTATGCTCAGAGTAACGAAAAACACTGAAATATCAGAAACAGGAAACTATCAACAAATCCAAAGTAATACAATTATACAATGAGATTTAAATTTACAGAATTTAAAAATACATTTGAAAACAAAAAGGTAGTAACATAGAAACGTATTGAAAATAAAAGTAAATATCACATATCTCTACCTCTACCTTTAATTTTTGTTGTATATATATATATATATATATATACAACAAAATTAAATAAATGTTTTTAATCTAAAGAACAACAGTAAAAAATACAATGCAACAGTTTTTTAATACCTTGTGAGTTATCTGATTCTTGATAAAGCTTCCATTTTGGAAATAGGTTTGACCTTCCCTTTTTATTCTTTCCTTAAAATATAAGTACATTGCCCTCCAAAAAGTTAAAGTACATCCTGTTTTTTGACGCACGACATTAAAACAATGAAAATACAGGTAGAAAATTTAGTATATATAAGTCAGCACAAATAACTTCCATAAAACCTTATGAAAGAATTAAACCCACCATAATTTTTTTATAGAATTGAATACTTATATAGAAGTCGAAGGCAATTGCGAATTACTCCGTTTTTTTTTTTTTTTTAGTTTGTGTGCAATTGTTTTGTTCTACAAGACTCTGATATCGGTTTAAACACGAAATTTCTGTTTGAATCTGTTACAACTCAATTTAGCTACGCGTTGCAATTCCTGTAGATGACTTTCTATCCATCTCGTAGTGAGGTACTCTTCTGTGCTGCAGCTCACTTTGGCGTTTCTGTTTTCATTGGTAAAGAGAGCAATGGATTGATTCCAATCTGTACTCTTCTCAGCCGAATCCAAGTTTACTTTGAAGAATGATTCAGTTCATGTACTGATCTGTAGAGAGAAAAGCATCAGATACTACCAATCTAACATTGCTGAAAGATTATAAAGGAGGTTGAATCAAGTTTTGAGCTAGAATTCCTCTTAGTGATCACACTTTCTTATATGTGTTCCATAGAAGAACTGTGACTGCTACGAGATATCTGGACGAGATCCTTGATCCATCTGTCAGTTTATTTTGGCAATCCTGTTTACATTGGTAAAGAGAGCAATCAAATCTGTGATCCCAATCTGTTCTCTTCTTGAACAAATCCAGGTTTATTTTGGAGAATAATTCAATTCATCTGATCTGTAGAGAAAAAGAATCATATATTACAAATCTAATATTGTTGAAAGATTATAGAGGAGGTGAAATCATGTTTTCCAGCTAGATTTTTTTAGTGGTCTCACTTTCTTATATGTGCTCCATAGAAGAACTGTGACTGCTGCGAGATATCTGGACGAGATCCTTGATCCATCTGTCAGTTTATTTTGGCAATCCTGTTTACATTGGTAAAGAGAGCAATCAAATCAGTGATACCAATCTGTTCTCTTCTTGGACAAATCCAGGTTTACTTTGGAGAATAATTCAATTCATCTGATCTGTAGAGAAAAAAGAATCATATATTACAAATCTAAAATTGTTAAAAGATTATAGAGGAGGTGAAATCATGTTTTCAGCTAGATTTTTTTAGTGGTCTCACTTTCTTATATGTGCTCCATAGAAGAACTGTGAATGCTGCGAGATATCTGGGCGAGATTCTTGATCCATATGCCAGATCATATCCTGGCACTATTCGTAATGAATTTATTCCATGTTAATGAATAGCTCGTGGATCATGATTTGAACTGAATGGAATGGACAGCTTGATCTCCGAATCTTAATCACATAGATAATCTTTGGAAATACCTTGGCAGACAGGTGACAGAAAAATAAATTTAAGTTCTTCTTAAGGTTTTTTAAATATGAATGGTACAATTATTACTCCAAGTATGGGCTTTGCTTTTAATTTAGATATCATATGACTTAATTGCCATGAAAGAAAATTGATACCACTAATGCATTACAGCTAGGAGTGAAACATTACTTATTAAAACCCTTTTATTTAATTTTTTCATTGAAATCTGTCATTCCTTTTTATCATACGATGAACTTGTTTCCAAAATATAATTATTTATTTGTTTATTGTGCTTGATTTTAAAATTATATTAATACAATAAATAACTGTTTAATGTACATTTCTTTCTGAATTTCATGTTTTTAAAACGAGAGACACGAGAAATTGCTTGTCTTTCATCTTTTGAAGGGCAGTGTATGTATTTCTTTCTGAATTTCATGTTTTTATGTGAACTTTATTTAAATTAGACACGAGAAATTGCTTGTCTTTTATCTTTTGCAGGGCAGTGTATGTATTTATAAAGATTACCAAATTAGAAAAGCAAACTCGTATATTTGTAATAAAAACAAGATAGTTAGTAAAAAAAGGAAAAGGTCTACTTTAAAATCTAAGAAAACGTTCATTTTATGCTCACAAACAAGTCATCATATCTCAAAATTGCGTCTAAATATACTGCATTTGTGTAGCGCATGCAGTCAGTAATCCTGATATCTTCTAATAAAGATTTTTCTTATAAGTTAACAATATAAACTGAACATAATAACATTTTAAAAATTTGCTAATTAAATAAATAACATTGCAAAGGCTGTATTATTATCCTAATGAATATTTTGGCCATCTTTAGAAAATGACCTACAATCGCAGGTAATAAATAAAATCCATATCTCTACCACATTTAAGGCCAGCGTATATTTTACAATAAGTTCATTATCTATGCAAATTTTATCACACAAAGGATCTGAAATGGCAATTCTTGCATCTTTATCCTACTCTTGGTGGATGACATCCATATCAAGCAGAAGAAATAAAGCGTTATTTAAAAGTGTACATTTTTTTATATTTTGGGATAAGCAGAAACGTTAATAACAAAAGGAAGTGAGCATTTAAATAAAACTTTATAGCTTATATACGCGTATAGCATTTAAAAACTTTCCCACACGTGTAGGGTTTGTTGTCTTGCAAGAATCGCTATCAATTCTTGCTGGTGGCATACGCTATAGTAATTGCTATGAAAAAAAGGTAGATTCAAAGGAGATCGCGATAGAGAGTATCATATGGGAAATAGAACTTAATAATAATTTTCCGATTTACTCTTGTCTGATGATAATTTGGAAAGTTGTATCTGAAAGTCCTCTATTTACAGTAGGAATGTTTGTTTTGTCGCTCTACAGTCATCTTGTGCGCACGAGGGCTAAACAGACCTGGATCTACAGTTTAAAATAGATTCCGAACCACTACAAACATCCATGGCACCGCCGGAACTCGAACCCGAAACCTGTGGTACCGAACGCCAGAGCGCCAGCCACTCGGCCATTCAGGCCCCTTACAGTAGGAATGAGTTGAATGAATCTGTAGGTTGGGAAGTCATTCAGTGGTGCCCAAAGAACGGGGAATTCCATCAAATAGGCGAAACTCTCAAATATCCCCCTGAGTCGGTTCGTTTTCCACGTTATGGTGGGATAATGTGGTATGGTAAAGCAAGCCTTCCGTGGGACATCCTATTTAATGCTGAATCTGCTACAAAACAGAATTGAAAGCTTTCATGTAAGAAGGAATTCCATGAATCTGTAGGTTGGAAAGTCATTCCGTTGGGCCCAAGGAGCGGGGAATTCCCGCAAATAGGAGAAACTTTCAAATACCACCACCGAGTCCGTTAGTTTTCCATGTTATGGTGGGATAGATAATGTGGTATGGTATAGCAGACCTTCCGTGGGACATCTTGTGTAATGCTGAATTTGATACATATCTGCCTTTTTAGGGATGAATGACCACGGATTACTTCTTTACCTTGCCTTGTTGCGTCTTTACATTCTTACTTTGTTAAGATACATCCACATAATTTGTTATTTTATTGTACACTCTCAATTATGAAATAATTATAATATATGTGGGTTTGGTTTTAATAATAGAAACATTCCATTGATAAAAAGGAAATAAAACATAGCTACATAAAAATCCAATTTAAGACATTCATTTTGAAATAACGGGCCAGTTCTTGGAATGTTTAAACTAAAGTGGAACACATAATAAAAATAGTAGAAACTTCTGCAATTCTTTCTCCAGATATAATATGTTATCTCTTAATTACAAAAATTTACTCACTTAGTGAGAATAATTTATTAAACAGTCACGACAGTCTTTGTCACAAAAACCTCGAGAGTTAAAGCATTTTCACTCAGGAGAAATACTCCCGAAGATAATGAATGAAATCCATTATTTGGTAGAAGACGTCCAGGGAATATTAAAATCCCAGAAAATGCTTTCAAGGATTTAGATTTTCTATCTTACAGATAATGTACAATTTTGAATCTAAATAATACTCTTAGTAGCCAAACAACTTATCTTAGATTTGAATAGCTTGATTTTATTCTAAGTTATTTAGAAAAATACACTTTTCTTTTTTACGTTTTTTTCATATAGTATAAAATAATTGTTAATTAAAATTATAAATATTATTTTAGTTATTTCTTGCAACATTATCACTAATCTTTATTTTCTACTTCATAATTATGTGATGCTTTTATAAAAAAATGGCCTAGAAAAAATTAGTCTATTTTCGCTCTCTTTTTTTTTTCTTTCCTTATCCCACTTGATAGACAGCATCATGTAGACCAAGTCCAAGAACCTGTGTAGTCTCATGGAAAGAAGGAAGAGTGGGCAGCTTCTGTTTGTGATGCAGCACCCGTAGGTAGAAGTCTGACTTGGCCCCATGGCGCTGAAAAGGAGGACAGTGTCCGGGAGGACTTTTAGGGGGAAATTACGCATTTACGCATCGTATGGGAGAAAACCCGGAAAACTCCTACCAGGTAGCCCGACTAACGAGGATGCTGAACATCGCAAACGCCATAGAGCCTCCTCGTCTTTTGAAACAGTGTCTACAGAAAAGCCGCCAGAGGACTGAACCTCCATCCTAATATTCCCAAGCGGCGCGCTTGCCACTGATTTGCATATCATATCAGAGAAAACCTGGAAAACTTCCATCAAATTTTAACTCTCTTGAAACATAACCCGGAATACAAGCTTCAAAATTTAGATCGTAGTGATGTATTCTTAAACTCCTTTCCTGGGATTTCATTTCCAAGATATGATATGATTTTTATTATGTTATTATGTTGACAGTTGTTTTATTTGTTATTTATTCATCCCCTGATAAAATATATAAAATAATAAATGCTATGGAAAATAATCAATATTGAAAAAGTTATTGACTAGAGAGACCTGGTGGATTTGTAATCTAAGAAAACCAGGTTTGGATTCCTATGTGAGAACCCGATACGATATATATAAGACACGATTCCCGATACGATACGTAAATGTGGGGTAGTTCATCCTAAAAGTCCTCCCGGAACGCATTGCCTCTTTCTTCAGCAACAAAGAGAGAAGGCTGACTTCTCCCTACGTGTGCTCCATTACAGCAGTAGCTGTTCCTCTTCTATGAGAACACACGGGTTTAAGGACTTGGTCTAGATGTTACTGTCGACCAAGTAAGATAATAATAAAACAAAAATAACAATAACAAAGATAAATTCCAGTGTATAAAAATGGTTTGCTTAAATTACGTACAAAAATAACTGTTTGAGATAAAATCAAAATTTAATTTATTTAAATAATTAATTTATTATGTATTTAAATATTACTTCTTATTTTTATATATTATATATTACTACTTAATTTTTAATTAAATAGTAATATCAACATCTACTGTAATGATAAAGATTTTATTTGCCAAGATAGTCAAAAGAAATGTCTTAATGTTACAGTGAAGCTGCGAAATTGCCACGAGCCAGAATAAACTTAATCTTGATTTCAAAAACAGAAGTTTGCTATTTATTTCTTTGTCTGAGAAGAGGACTAGAAGTGATTCATTCGACTTGTTGCTACTTGAATGCTTAGAAAAAGAACCATAGAGAATTCTGGAAAAATTAACGAAAATCTATTGCTTTTTGCTAAGTTCAAAGTGATACATCAGAAGAAATGGCATGTCACATTTAGAGCAACACTTGATTGAGGATATGGTGGAATACCTCAAGGATGCACTTAAGATACAACTGCAATTCGTTTCCTTCTGAGAAAATGTATTAAAATAATCCCACCATAAAAACAATTCAGCGTTATTTTGAATCCATTGCACGAACAGCTACAAAACTTTTGCACGATAACCTGAACTTGTTTTAGAAACAAAGAGATGAAGTAAAAGTTATTTTTAAATATTATTTACTTTGAACACCATTTAAAATGCTGATATTTAATTAATCTATAAATTAATAACATACGAGGTTACAAAGATGACGAATGACTAAAGGTGTTAACTCAATATTCTTTACAAAAGTAAAAAATAAGGCATTAACATGTGTTCCAATTTGCAAACGGAGATCCCTAGCAGGCTAGTAAATAACACGTTAGGCTCCCCAACTACGAGGCTGCTTGATGGCCAATCGGCTAGAGTTCTAGCCTTTGGTAACAAACACTTCAAGTTCGAATCCTGGAGGTGGCATGGATGTTTGTTAGTGGTTCGGAATCCAGTTTAAACTGTTGGCCCTATCTAATTAGCCTAAAGTGTACAAACAAATGATCGTAGAGCTACAAACCAAAACAACCTCAACTATTGGAGCTTAATTCTAAATTTTATAACGGAGCTTAGTTCGAGCAATTTCAAATAGAAAACTGCCATGTCTATGTTGGGAGTGGTCACTATAAATCCGTTTGCCAGAAAGCACCTTTGTTAAGCTTGAGGTTTGGTTTGTCGTCTTACAGTTATTTTTTGCATACTGTAGGTTAATTAGACCGGGACCTACCGTTTAATGTGGATTGCAAACTCCTTACAAACATTCATGCCATCGCCAGGATTCGAACCTGAAGCCTGTGGTACCAAAGGCCAGAGTGCTAGCAAGTTGGCCACCAGGCCACCAGGCCACCAGGCCGCGGAGAAGGGAAAATGTGTGAATCCTCCAGATTTAAACTACCCCATCTTGAAAGATGCATGTTCCAAATTATGTTGCGAAATGTAGATTCAATTCATTTGTAGGCTGAAAAGTCATTCCAGTGGCTCGAGGAGTTGGCTGCCATCATCGAGATTGTTTATTCCATATAATGGTAGCACAGTGGAGATGGAACCAAGTGTATTCGGTTCAAAACTCGCCAAACTTCGGGGCTTATTCTGAGGAGGGGCATGATAAATATAAAGCCAGAATCTCCATCCATTGGGCTTGAGGAGAAGAAAAATTAAAACACTCAGATGTCCTCCTTAAGGCAGTTCGCACATAATTCAGTGACACAATGTTGGTGCACAGTGGCAGGCCCTCCATGATGCACTCTGGATAAAGTTGAATCCACTGCATAGCTGTCATTCAGCACTTTTTTATTATATTGTATTTCAGTAATAGTTCAATTGTAATTATCTGAATACTAGTCTAATTAATTGTAAATGTTTTCCTAAGAATAGAAAGTTATAAACTCCAAAATACGTTCTTGGTATAAGAAATGGGTATCAAAATCATATTTTGACATCCGTATAGCATGAACATTTTCAAGAACTCATTGATTGTCCGCAGAATTATGAAAGTCGTAGATTATGTATGAATTTCACAAGCCAGAATTTAATCTGTATATCAGGGGTGATCTTATGAAGTACATGACTAAAGCATATAACCCGTATTCTATTATTATTGGTGAAAACATTTTTTTTCGAATAAAAGAACATAAAATTTGAATAAAAACATTTTAAAATGTAAACTCAACATTAATTTAAAGAAGTGATACACAAAGCTCGCTGCGTATAATTTCCCCAAAATTATTAATCCTAACTTAACTGTCAAGAGATTTGTAGTTACGGGCAATAATATCGATTCATTTATGCGAAATGTTAAAGCAGGTGTACTCCACCGTTCTCTATTAGGCTCTCTATTGTCATTCTCTTTATAGTCTCATCAGTAATGACTTACCTCAATCCATGTTAAAATTAGTCTCTATGCCGATAATACAGCTCGTCTTTACTAAGATAAAAGCTCACATTATATTACACACATCCTTCAAAATTATTACGACACATAGAAAACTGGTTAATCAAATGAAAAATAAAATTAAATGTTAACAAAACAAAGGCAGTGCTTTTCACTAAAACAAATATTCAGCTCCAAATGTCTCCATCTACAATAATCTTTTTAGCAACTAGATAGTTGGGAGTTTTTCTGGACTCCCCATATTCATCATATAAACAATTCAATAAAATACTGCGCGTATATTCCTTCATTAATAGCAATTCAAAATTGCCTCTTGCAAATAAACGTTCAATTTACATATAATGCATGTGTCTAGCAATTACCTATACTAATAGCGCGCAGCTCTGCAGCACACAAAAATAGGAAATTATTCAAAGACTTGAAAATAAAGTTCCACATATGATTACCAATTTGCTTTGGTACTTTAGAAACGAAGACATGCAGTTGATCTCCCAAGCATCAGGCGTGGTCTGATGGCCATTTGGCTAGTACTCTGGCCATTGGTGCCTCAAGTTCGAATTCTGGCTGTTGCATGGATGTTTGTTAGTGGTTCAGAATCCACGTTTAACTGTAGGTCCCGGTATAATTAGTCTAAAGTGTACAAACAATGACCATAGAGAGACAAACCAAACCGAGTGTCTGGCAGTTCATTTTAAAAATGTCTTCTAAATCGAATCCTTTATTTCCAGCTCATTCTTTTTTAAAATATTATTTGTTAAATTATTAAAACTAACTGAAAAAATTAAAAAGAAAAGAAAATGGTAATTGCGTGAAGATGACAAATTACCGACAGACAAGGTTTGCTGTATCCAGATCTCAGAAAGAAGGTGTGTGAGGAGAAGCTGTAAAGAGTAGGAGAATAAGTTCTGCGCCGTTTTCTATTTTCCAGCGGGGAAGTATTACAATTTAGTGGAGCATTTAAAATTCGATTTTCAATGTTTGGAATGGAATTATAAAATTTAGTAAAGATTTTAAAAATATATTGCTGGATAGTAAGATGTCAATTACGGTCTCTAAAGTAATCATTTCTAAGACGTTATTTTCAAATCTTCGAAAGATTTCCATATATGTACTCGCTGAAAAGTCCCAAACCGTACTAGAATAAGTAATTACTGAACGTATGTAATACATACGATTGATGAGTGAATATGAGGAAGATTGTAAAGTAGTTTCAAACATATATATATATATATATATATATATATATACAGAAAGAGAGAGAGAGAGAGATACTTAAAATAGAAAGTTGAAAGGTTTTTACCAGAGACTGAAATACCTGGCAGCATCTGAAATCGGTAGGCATTGGCCCAACCAGGGCTGTCACGCCAGGAAAAATGTTTCAGATCAAAAATTTCTTGCCAGATTCAAATTTAAACAAAGATTAAGTTTCTTTGCCAGTTAATAACCAAACTACATGTTAAAAATGCAATTTGAAAAAAAGTTACAAAAGTTAAATTTAAAAGTTATGTAAAACGAGGATAAATTTATTGATTTCTTGAACATTTCAAGGGTTTTTTATCTATAATAAATAATTTTTGCTCATGACATATTTGAAAACTACAATTTATATATTCTTGCTTAAATTAAATTTTCACGCGATTATTAACTCTGTATATATTTATTTGAATTAAAAATGCAGTTTATGCTAAATTAAGTGCCTTAAATTTGATTATAGCCTTAGTTTACACAAACTGAACTTCATAGTTGGAAAAAAAGTTGCGTGTATTTAAGCTGACCTCACCTTGAGTCTGCGTCTGAGGAATGGAGTCAGCATATATAAAGAAGATAAACAGGGTAGTTAACCATGAACATGAAAATGTTAACGCAAAAAGAAGGTGAAAGTCCTATAAATTCTGGAACCATCCCAAACGTAATAAATATATTGCCGTTAAATGTTCTCTCAGAGAAAAAAAAAAGCGAAATAAACAATCAGGAAGAAACAACAACCTATTCCTTTGCAAATATATTTTCATTTTCTTTCTTTTTCTTTTTTTTTTTAACTTTGCCCAGAAGTTGAAACAAATTTATGGGTGTGATGTGCTTACTTTGGGATGCTACCAAAATAATGTTGAGGTTTCCAAGAACATTGTCACGGAGATTTTAAAATTCTCGAAGCAAACAGCGAGGTAGTTTTCGGCAGTCTTTTTGGAAGTTTCTCGCATTTCAGTCAGGTTTATGCACTTCGGAATTGTTGCTATTTTTGACAAGACTTTTTTTCAGTCTTGTGACTTAACGTGAAAGGAATCAACATGATTATAACCTGCCTCTTGGTTGTTTAGGCTTAGTGGGAATTTGTATTCACTGAACAGAAATGTTGATAACTGAAGTATAAAAGTTTTTCATTTTATTTCTGGTTATCCCACACTAGATGCAACTGGTAATAGTTAAGACAAATAAGAACTAGAAACAGGTTTAAAATCACACATCAAAGTTTTTTAACGATAATTTTATGTTATGAAATGAGAATCGAATGTTACTGAGATGGTAGCAAATATCACAATGATTCTTCTTTATTTTTTTTTATAATCGACTTAATCAAATATAATTTTTTTCAGGCAAAAATTATACCACTATTCACGAAAGTTAAAAAATTAAATAATATATTCTATTTCGCAATTAACATATTTCTTCTTTCTAAATTTTTGGATTATTTTTTATGTATATATAATTATTAAATAATTTATTATTGTTAATTTATAAATAATAATTTTTCTTAATAATTTAATGGGCAATAAACCAAATCATCTATTACCTTCAAAAGCGGCCTTGTGGCTATTTGATCGCTCGACCTTGCCTCTTTTCAATGACCAAAACGATAGTTCTATTGCTCCACTAGTTAGAAGAGACATTTTCGAATAATATTGTGAATTTTTTTGCTTAAAGCATTTTTGGTCTTCCTGAAAATGCAAACAAGTATAAAAGGATTATAATAAATAGTTACAGCGCTGTGGTTTGAAAAAAAAAAAGCTAAGAAGGTAGTTGATTAATGAATAAAGAACGGCAAATTAAAAGAAAATACTGTAATGTACTGAAGAAAACGAACTGCCTATGTATTATGCTGCAGAATTATCGTGACAGGTAGGAGTATAGGTTACTATGATGGTTTTAGCGGTGTCCATTTCGCAGGTGAGTGTGGATATCCAGGTTTTTCATTGTTGTGAGCAAAGAAGACTTGAAATTTGATAATTGGATTAGTTTCATTAATGACGCTTGTGAAAAATTTTTGTTATATGCGTTTTCCCAATTTTTATATCGAGGTCGCTATGGATAACACTGTTCTTGATAAAGCAGAGTGCGTTTGTATTGATTCTTAGGACTTCATTTGGGGACTTGTATCTTCATTATATTAGTTTGTACTCCGACGAACCCGATAGGTACTGCTTACATACAAATGGATCTCATTACATGTTCATAAAGAGGTAGCTTATTTTGTAGAAACAATTATGAATATCTTCCAATTAGATATAAATTGAAGTGAATCTTCTTCTGTAATTTTTCCTTGTTGTACTTAATATGACTTCTAAAAGTAAATTTGCTGTCTAAGAATAGTCCGAAGCATTTAACTTCGTTTACCCACTGTATGGGTTCGTTAAACAACGTATATAGTTTAGCTATAGTTGGCTGTAGTATGCCATTTTCGGAAATAATTACACTTGATTTTTCTATGTTGACAGCGATTCTACATTTAGTTAACCATTCTTCAAAAATATATCAAGGAGGTTTTGAAGAGATAAGATAATCTAATTAATATTAGCTTCTTGCGTCAAGGCAGCAGCGTCATCTGCAAATTAACAAGTGATGAGTAGAGAATGAGCTAGAGAAATTTAAGGGAATATTGCATATAAAAGGGGATTTTAATATTAACCTTAGATTGAAAATTCTCCATGTAAACAGACCTTGAATCTTGTGTTCTTTAGATGATTGTTTTGATGTAGTTCTTTAGATGATTAAGTTGATCAAGTCAAGTTTAGTTAAGTGAGTTTAAATGTAAGATCATCCTTCCTGCCACAATCGATAGAACGCACGTTTGATATCTAGAAAATGTCCCTACAAATTTTTAATAGTCTGTGGCTTGTAACATATATGATAACCGTTAACCCCCGGAGTAACTGGTGATTAATTGACTGATTTTATCAAAAGCCAAATTGTTCTGTTGGTAGTATATTGTTGTTAATACGATGACTATTGGTTCTGATTTGAAGTAATTTCTCAAATATTTTAACCACCCAAACTGAGGAGGCTGATTGGTCTGCAGCTTTGAGAGAATTTATTTTCTTATCCATGTTTAGTTACCATTATTATGTTTGAGTTTCTCCAACTGTAGTGGTTGAAAAGTATGCTTTTTGGAAAATCTAGTTGGACAACAACATAAACAAGCCGAACCGAAATTATCTGTGTTTAAATTCACTACAAATAGGTGACCGAAAAGTACTTCTGTTGGGTTTACAAGTGTTAAATCAAAATGCCATCTTGAGATTATTTTTTTTCAATATTAGAGTGCCACAAAGCGGGTGATTTGTAGTAGGCCTTCCTTGTCACATCCTGAAAAAATGTTGAGATACTACATATTTACCGTCCTAGAGACGAATGACATCATGTCAAAGTGATAGGCGTTTAAAGGCAACAACTAAACAAGGCATTAATTTGAACGTAAATTGCATTGTATGCTAAACTACTTTGTTCGCAAAGAATGAAAAGCTATTCTAAACGTATCTGTTTATGGAGTATCTGTGATATTATAAAAATGTATAGTGATTTTTCGTAACTTGATTAACTTCATATTCTTTTTTATTCAAAAGCATTGAATTTTTGGATAACCCATTTCACTTCAGTTCAGTTTCACTAGCAACCTGATGGCCAAGTGACTAGCGCTCTGGCACTCAGTGTCACAGGTTTCGGGTTCGAGTCCCGGCGATGCCATGGATGTTTGTAGTGGTTCGAATCCCCTTTAAACCGTAGGTCCCGGTCTAACATGATCGTAAAGCGTTCCGAGGGTATTGTTACTCCGCGTCATCTAGCTACATGCACCTCCTGGGTAGTGCTAAGTGAGTAACATCAGTAACTTAAGGCATAAAAGACAACTGTCTACGTGTTTGCCAGCTGCGTTAGGAAAATATTCTAAAACAGAAAGGATTTATTTTTACTAATGAAAGATCATGAGACCTTTATAGCTTTTTAAAATGTACTTATCTTACTTTGAGTTCTAATTATTTATTGATCAATAAAAATTTCACATTAGGCCGGAACCTTTACTTGACTCAAAGAGAAAGGAAGATAAGTGCTAACGTCCAAATACGGCCCCTTAGAATGATAGTTTTACATTTATTTTGAATAATATGGGTACTGTGAAAAGAAAACTCATGTAATCTATCGTGCACCCTATTGTAATACTGAATCTGCTACGTATCTGTTGATCTAGTGGTGAATAACAGTAGATCTTAGTGTACAATATCTGAAAACAGTAGCTAAATAAGGAGTAAATTTAAATTATTTCGTGTCTATTAGACTTGCTTATTTTGTGTGTGAATGGTCGAAATGTATTGTAAAATGTGTTTGTTACAGATTATCTGTGATTGATATTCAAAGTGACAGTTAAATAGGTAATTAATTTGGATTCTAAATATGAAATTATTTATTCTTATTTTTAAAAAAAAAACAATAATTTATGAGCTAAATTTCACTCACATTGTTCACTGTCTTATTAAATAGCTGGCTAATAGAATTAGGCATCTACCACTTTTCGATTCTAAGCAAATTGTATAAAAGATATCAGTAAGAAAAAAGTGTCACTTTCAAAGAATATTAGCCATGCTTTTCTGTAAGAAGAGTTCTTTTCGAACTCTTTAAAAAAGAAAGACATAAAGAAAATCCAATAGTATATAAACCCCGACCATACATAGACGAACGCAAACGCGTATATATATACGTATATATTTATATACGCGTCTGCGTTCGTCTATAAGTTCGATGTTCGGGTTCTAACATTTTCTTTTTACTGGTTTCATGTCTGTATTGATTGGTGTTGCGACGTCGGTCGTTTCTGTTAAAACGGAGTGGTGAAAAATTGTTGGATGTGCCAAGAAAATAGGAGTAGAAATTTAAAGTTTTTGTATAAAGGAATTGGCAGTGTAAAAAATAAACTTTTTTTTTACATGATTTAATAAATCTCAAAGACGACAAGACTAACACCGTATGTGTGTGAATCATCCTCAGTATCCTGCAGCACGAGATGGATATCCCCAGAGTAGTCTATTTATGGATGGAGGTAAAGGGGTAGCTTTTGTTGTGATGGAGCACCCATAGGTAGAGTCTGACTTGACTCAGAGTCGCTGAAGAAGGAGGACAGTGCTTTCCGGGAGAGCTACCCTGTCTTTGCATATCGTATGAAAGAAAACCCGGAAAAAGTCCCACCAGACAATCGGATTAGCGAGGTAAGATGCTGAATATCACAAACGTCATCGAGTCTCCTCGTCTTTGAAACAGTGTCTACAACAATGGTTTTAAGCGGAGGAATATTAATGGCTTGCTGTATTTACGAATTTCCCACATACGATTGAGCTGCTGTGACTTGTCTGAGAGTGATAATTGAAGATCTTCAATGATCTTTGAGTTAGATTTAGCGGCATAAGACCCGACCGGACATGCATAGATAATTATAGGTCGTAGAATAGTTGTATACAAAAAATTTTATTGTTACTGCTCATACTAGAGTGTCTATGTGTTACATGTTATTTTTATACATAATATTAAGATTTGAAAAGCGACAAATAAAAATTTTTTGACTAGCAAGTAATGCAAATAAATCATAAAGTAATGAATATAAACCATAAATACAAGCAAAGAAATGTAAGTAAAATTTAATATGCGATATAAGTCTTATCATCGTTCACCACTACACAATGTGTAACATAGGGGGAGTCACTTAACTGCATTTCAAATTTGCAATGATTAGAAAGTAATGTAAAACAAGGTAAGTGCAAATTAGCATATGATGCGCTATATAACGTGTAAAATGGGGGGAGAGTCAATGCACCCAAATTTTTCAACTTAAACGACAGTTTTTTAGCATGTTCAAAATTGCATAGGGTGCTACATTGAAGGAAGTTACTTTACTGCACCCAAATTTTTTCACATCAACGACATATACTTAGTTGTTGCTTTTAATTGCTTACCACTAGATCTTGCAATAATTTCTGGATATTTTCGAATATATTTTCGATATAGTATATTATATATTTTCGAATATATATTATATATTTTCGAATATATTTAATACGATTATTATTATATAATATATTTTCGAATATATATACGCGTCTGCGTTCGTCTATAAGTTCGGATGTCCGGGTTCAAACATTTTCTTTTATTGGTTTCATGTCTGTATTGGTATATATAAAATATATTTCGAATATATAATATGTTCGAATATATATAATATATTTTCCAATATATATACGCGTCTGCGTTCGTCTATAAGTTCGGATGTTCGGGTTCTAATATATTAACATGGTTTTACAGAACAATCAATGTCTTGATATTTTTTTTAGAACAGCAGAAATTCTTGACTTAATTCAGAAAATTATCAAATCTTTCTACGGTGATAGTGCTAAGTATTCTGATTAGAACACATTAACATCAGATCTATCAAACTATACTACGAGTTCATGGCAAAGGGAAAGGAGCTATAATTTGACTCTGTAAGGTGGTGACGCATTAGATTGTTGACATCTTTATAGTGGTGGAGGAATGTCCATTAAACGGAAAGGAAGAAATAATGCCATCCGGACGGATTTGCTATGAGAAGGGAATGCAAATTCTAAAGACAACATGATTTAATTTTATTGAATCAGATTTTTTTTTTAAATCAGACATTAATTAATAAGTATAGATAATAAGTATAAAACAATAAATATAAGTTAATAAGTATTAGATATCTACCAATGTTTAATTCTTAGTATTTGGTATAAAATGTATCTGTATAGGAAAGATTGGAATAGCTTTCACTTTAGGTTTCGTTGAATTACGTCTATTGCTTATGATCAAGGTTTGTAAAGAACCTTTAATGTATTTTTTTAAGGTTCTTTACGAACTTAAAATGCATTAAATACTTAAGATAATTGTCCTTCTGGAAGTATTTATATATTTTTTTTGTTTGGAGAGGTGATGTTCGCGGTCGAGCTGTGATCAAGAAATCGTTAAATATGCTAGAAAAACAGGTTTTGAAATTTGAATTATTGGTATAAAGAAATTAAGAGTTTAATCAAAATATATGCTAATTTTCCGTCATTTGATTAACTTCATATTTTTTTTATCTTGGAGCATTGAATTTTTGGATAACCATTTCACTTCAGTAGAATACAGTAATAGGGGCCTGATGGCCAAATGACTAGCGCTCGGTGCCTCAGGTTTCGGGTTCGAGTCCCGGCGGTGCCATGGATATTTGTCGGAATCCACTTTGAACGATAGGTCCCGGTCTAATATGGCTGTTGGGCGTAGTGCTGACAATTCTACCCCTTAAAAAGAAAACATCTCCAGTCTAGAAATCTGCCAGCAGGTAGACGGCCATGGCCCACCATGGGGCTGTTACGCCTCTGATGATGATGATAATGAGAATACTGTAATGGAAAAAGTACTTTTAGTTTTAGTAGATTCTGCTGAATATTTGTTTTTCTTATAAAAAATGCAACAAGTTCTCTATGTGTACTATTTTATTGAGCAGGTTCCAGTGTGTTTATTCTTAAAATGAAAAAATTGAATTAAAAATCACATAAATAATTAATTCTATGCATTTTATATTTATATTAATTATCTCTGTTCTTTAAAAAAGAAAAAATATTGTCGTTCCCTACTTCATACTAATGTTAAATTAATGTCCTAGTAGAATCGACTTTTTACCTGGTATATTTATAGTTAATAAACATAGTATTCTATTAAATCTGACTTATTTATTACACTAGGTAAAACAAATCTTAAAAAATTAATGATTGGATCTTTATTTAATTCGAATCATTCTTTAAAATCACTATTTTCAGAGACGCGATAGCTGGATAGGGATTCTGAAAATAAATGTAAGGGCCTTGCAACAGAAGACTGACTGCCTGGTAGGCATTCAGTCCTCAATCCTTCAGTGTTTCCTTTTACACGACGTATAAACTTGAGTAGTTTCCGTTAAAAATCTTCCTGAAAATCAATGCCTTCTCATCATACGCCTAGTCTGAGTCTATTTGTGACATACATAAGAGGTTTGGTTTGTCGCTCGACGGTCATTTTATGCACACATTACGCTATTTAGATCGGGACCTACAATTTAACGTGGATTCCGAAGTATCAACAAACATCCATGCCACCGCCAGGATTCGAACCTGAAACCTTCGGTACCAACGACCAGAGCGCTAGCCAGTTGGCCATCAGGCCGTCGTGCGTAAGAGGAAGTATGTATACCCAAGCTCAAAAAAGAAAAAAATTGGTATCTGAATTGATAGATCGACACCGGAAATTCCATGTGTTTAATTCTTTGATAGATCTGTAGACCAGAAAGTCCCTCACCTTGACTTGAAGAGGTTGTGAAAAATGTGTACCATTGCTGCAGACAGTGACATAACAATAGGGGTAGCAAACGGGCAAATTACCACTGGTCGAGCAGAGAGGCTATAATTACAGGAATGACCTGACATTTATTATTGCAAAATAAAAGTAAAATTTATTTATTCTGTATTTAATAAATGTAATTTACTAAAGTTATATATTAAAAAATGTGTATCAAGATATTGAACGTATTCATTTGTATGAAAAATATATCGCATGTGGTTGTAATAGTAATAGAAATAGTTACGCGCGGGTAATCCTGATGCTAAGAACTTCGGCGAATGCTGCTTCGTGAACAGGTATTTACAAAATAAAAAGCGGGTATTCCCGCTGCCACCCAAGTGTCAATGGTACATTTTTAAATTCACTTGTTAAGGAATTCCCCTGATTCTTGAACAGGTGCCTACAGAATTAAAAGGGGGAATCCCCGCTGGCAAGTCAGGAACTTCCAGAAAACGGAGAAGTCCCTTGTTTCGCGGATTCTCCATGAGCCGCAATTATCTTACTTTTTGATTCATCGGATCCGCGATCAGTCGTACATTTGATTAGTTGATTGTGGAAATAGTAATAAAGCAGGTAATTTTAAATCAATACAACCTTTAAATTAAAAGTTCTTAGTATCAACCAAATATAATACGAATTTTAGTAGTATTTTATTAAAAAGAAAATACAGCGATGATACTTTGCATTGATGGGCCCTTTTCGAAACATTTATCACGGGTCTCAGATGGTATAGTTACACTACAGTCTGCAGGAATTATTTCCAAATTAGGGTGGCAGTTATGCATTGGCCCTCCGTGGCATCCTTAACAACGCTGAATCTGCAAACATATTTACTGCTCTAGACGCGAATGATGTAAGTATAGAATGCAAAATATTTAAACATAAGAACGATAAAAGGCATAAATCTGACTAATAAATTAAATTTTATTTTTCATGTTGTATTACGTGGTTCACAAAGACAGAAAAGCTATTTAAAATTTAAATGTTTACAGATATTTGTGAATCTGACATTAGAAACGAGAGGATATAATTTTCGTAATGAAAGATAATAAGACTTATATTGCATATTAATTTGTCCTTACTCTATGCTTACAATACTTGGAATCAATAAATAGTCTGAAAATTACCACTTTAAAATTCTATATATTATGTATAAAATAAATCTGCAAAATGCTTTTGAGTTAGTTACATTTGAGTTTCCAAGAGTAATATTACTTATAAGAAGTTTGCTGAATAGCTCTTCTATTTTAAATAAGCATGGCTGTAAGAAAAACTGGTTAAATGTGTGGTGTTCAGTTGGATTAAGTTTTCGATATTTAACAATTCGTTGGAACTCATTTTTTTATTGCATGAATTTTATTATTACATGTAACATGATTTTTATTTTTATTTGTTACTTACAAGAGCTATGGGAGATTTCCAGTTTACTGTTTTAGCAAACTGGAAGAAACAATGCGATGATGGACGTCGCAAATATATTACTGAGCCCAAAAAAGTAAGACCAATTATTTTTTTCAAAAACTCTTTATTTATTCTTCCAAATTTATTCGTCGCCTTCAAAGTAACCCCCCCAGGCACATGCACTTATGACAACTTTTTCCAATCCTCAATGCATGCTAAAAAGTCATCGGCAGGGATGGGCTTCAAAGCTCGCGGCGATTCACGTTGAATCTCTTCAATCGACTCAAAACGGTGTCTCCGGAATGGTCTTTTGAGTCACGAAGAAAAGTCACGAAGAATCAATGCAATGTGAACTGGCGCATTCAGTGTTTTCAGTACCAATCGAGATTTGACGCGTTTGGGGCCCAAAATGGAATTGACCGATCCTTTTGAAATTCCAAAATCATCAGCAAGATCTCTAATTGTAAATCGGCGGTTTGCAAGCACCAAATCTTTAATTTTATCTTTGTCGTTTGAGGTTGATGGTCGACCAAAGAGCTCTTCGTCTTCAACGCATTTTCTACTTTCTTTGAACTGATTATACCACTTCTAAACATTTTTTTTTTTTTTCCGATATAGGAATGCTCCCCGAATGACTTCTGCAACATTCTATACGTTTCCACAAACAAAATGTAATGCAAGTTCTTTGCTCAATTAATTTCGACACTTCAGAAATCGCCGGAATCAGTTTTAGCGTCTCACAAAGCCAATCGTAACTCAAACACTAATAAATATTTTGATGTCAAATTTCCCACAGATGTCAAGGACAGTGCCGGCAACCTAAAATAGAAAAAAAAATTAATTCCATAATCCCCGGGAATTTTAAATTGAAAATTTGTCTTACCTTTTGGACACAGTAGTATGGAATCACGATAATACGTTATCAAAGCTATTGTTTATCCGCGCATTTTGCTAACAGCAGTTGTTTTAAGAAGAATAAAAATTTATTAAACGCAAACACTGAACCGAGAAATCTCAGAAAATGAAAAATTATTATTTTGATTTGTTTATTTATTTTTAGTGATATAGAAAGGGTACTTCTACAATCTATTATTAACAGGTTTATTGTGTTTATTTTTCCGCATCAGTTCACAATTTATTTATTTATTTGTTTTTCATATTCATCAGAAAGAATTTCGCTTTCTTGTGAGACTGATGCTAAAGATAGATTTTAACACCACATTTTAAAATTTAAATAACAAAATAAATTTTTATAGCTTGAATAAAATAAACATTTACTTTCCAATTGATTTATAGTTTGATTTATGTTGATTAAATTTGGGATGCTATAAACATGTTCATTTTATCAATAACACGAAATATTAGATTCGATAATAATAATAATAAATAAAACCTTTAGGATGAAATGAAATTAAAAAACATATATTATAATTAAATGAGTGCTTAACATATAGTAAATTTAGTTACAAATAAATTTTGTAATGAAATAGAATATATTTCTAAGGTTTTTTAAAAATTTTCTCAAATGCAATTATTTTAATTCATAATTCTTCTTCATTGGCACAACAACCGCATGGTGGGCCAACAAAACATGGGGTGTATTCTTTTATGATGTACGGTTATCAGCCCTACTCCCAAAGCTCTACAGTCATATTAAACCGGGACCAAAGGTTTAAAGTGGATTCCTAACCACTACAAACATCCATGACACTGAGCGCAAAGCACTAGCCACTCGGCCATCAGGTTCCAAATATTCCTAATAGGAAAAAAAAAAATCTTATTTCCTTTTTATGACTTAATAGTACATTATATTTAATTGAATTTATTAAAAATTTAATTAAATTGTATTCAGTGTAATTTCAGTGTTTAAATAAATTGCATTCAGTCTATATTCAGTGTTTAATTAAATTGCATTTAGCATTCATTTTGTAAAAATGTTAATTTACTTCAAAAAAATATATTTCAGTAGCAATATTAACCCTCACATTGGCCTAAAAATGCATTTGAGGAAAATAATTTAAAAAAAAAAAAAAAACGAATTTTAATGTAACTATTTTAAAAAAAAGAAAAATAAAGAGAAACATTGGCACCAATTACATAACCATTTATCAAAGTATTTTCCCTCTTAAAAACAAATTAATTAAAACGAAAAACTCCAGCGTTTTCGTGGTGCAAGAAGGAATGCACAGTAAATTCAACAGAGCATTTATTGAAAAAAAAATCTTATTTCCCTCTCATAAATTAATAGTATATTATATTTAATTGAATTTATTAACAATTTAATTAAATTGCGTTCAGTGTTTAATTAAATTGCATTCAGTGTTTAAATAAATTGCATTCAGTGTAAATTCACCGTTTAATTAAATTGCATTCATTGTTAATTCGATGTTTAATTAAATTGCATTCAGTGTAAATTCAGTGTTTAATTAAATTGCATTCATCATTCATTTTGAATAAATGTTAATTTACTTTTAAAAATATATATTTCAGTAGCAATATTAACCCTCACATTGACCTAAAAATGCATTTGAGGGAAATAATAAGGAATAAAAAAAAGGAAAACGAATTTTAATGTAACTGTTTTAACAAAAGAAAAAAAAAACCAATTACATAACCATTTACCAAAGTATTTTCCCTCTTAAAAACAACTTAATTAAAACGAAAAACTCCAGCGTTTTCTGCGGTGTAAAGAAGTGAATGCACAGTAAATCCAACAGAGTATTTATTACGAAACGAAACAAACCAGCCACGGATGTTTTGGTGGCAGTGAGTCTGTTTTATTTATTTACTTGCTTATTTTTTTCAGTCGTTCCTGCGGCTAGTTATTCTTAATAGCAACAGCAACAGCATGAAAGATGACTGACGAAAGTGAGAGCAGAATGACAGGCGGAAAACCTGTTGGCCTGAAATTAGGTCAGTAAAACATTCACCCGGAGGTCTAGAATTGAGAGCAGGAATCACTGAGTGACGTCATCCGCAGACTTTCTTCTTCCTCTACATGTGCAAAAATAAAATTCCCGTTAGAGGTAGAGGGGGAAGAAATAAAAAATAAAAAAGCGATGAACTGCTTGATGGTCTTTAGACGTAACGAGGAAGCGTTTATATAAAGGGTAAAAATAATACCAGATGGAAAGGGAACTTTTTAACCCCGCGCGATGAGATTATTTCCGTTCGAATATTCCTGTAAAAGAATTATCACTCTTTTCAATACTTTCGTGACCGATTTAGGAAGTAAAGTAATGATTAAAAGCAGGCAATGTTTGCTATAAATAAATGCAAAATTGTTTGTGTGTTGGAAGAGATAGATCCATAGAGTTTGTTCGAATTTATTTGCTGTTTTGTAATTTGTTTTTCTATTCTGAGCAAAAATGTAGTACGTAACGTTTCTGTAACTATAAGCAGGAATGCACAGACTCTATCGTCATATGTCAATTGTGTCTATTGAGACTTTTTTTCTGATTTTGATGAAAGATTAAAAAATAATAATAAATAAATGTAAAATTGTTTGTGTGTTGAAGAGATAGGAATTCTTAGAGTTTGTTCGAATTTGTTTGTTGTTTTGTAATTTGTTTTTCTGTTCTGAGCAAAATGTAGCACGTAACGTTTCTGTAACTAAAAGCAGGAATGCACGGTCTTGTATCAATTAAGTCTAAAAAAGACATTTGAGGTTTTTCTTCTGATTTTGATGAAAGATTAAAACATTGAAAAGATTTGGCTCTGGTTTGGTAAAAAAAAAAAAAAAAAAGTAAACACTCAGTTATTGGAAAATATTTTTAATCGATGTTAAGTATTTAATAAAAAATAATAATTTTAATGAAAATAAAATATTTAATTTAAGAGATTTAAAACTTTTCAATACAGTCTAGACTGAATGGAGGGTCCCTATCTGCATTATTCATTTGTGTTCTTGCCCTAACGCAAGGTTGTCAGCTCAATTAGTTATCAAGACATTAGCCATTGGCAAATATTCGTTTCATAAAATCATTGTTTTATGCTACTAATCAAAACATGTATTATTTTAAAATTGCGTCAACAAATAAGATGTGGTTGTTGCTATCGATGTTAAATATTTAATAAAAAATTATAGATTTAATGAAAATAAAATATGACTTAAAACTTTTCAATACCTTCTAGACTGAATGGAGGGTCCCTGTCTGCATTATTTATTTTTGTTCTTGACCTAACACAAGGTTGTCAACCCAATTAGGTATCTAGTCTTTAACCACTGGCAAATATTCATTTTATGAAATCATTGTTTTATGCTACTACCCAAAACATGTATCATTTTAAAATTGTCTCAACAAATAAGACGTGGTTGTTGCATTAAATTGCATATATAATGCATAATATATTGCATTAAATTGCATATATAATGCATAATATATTGCATTAAATTGCATATATATTGCATTAAATTGCATATATATTGCATTAAATTGCATATATATTGCATTAAATTGTGTAAATTGTAACGCCTATTTGGATCAATACATATTTTCAATAGTGAATATTAGAAAGAAAATAAATAGAAATTATTTAACTAACGATTTTTGCTTTTGCTGTCTATATAAATTAAATCAAATACTTACTTATTAATATTTAATATCACATCTCAAAAAATCTTTGTTTTTCAATATATCATTTATTTTTCATGATTTATTGTTTATATAAACAAAATAAATGCATAATATAAAACTTTTGAATTTTTTTATACACGCCCACTGAAAAGTTACTGCGAGCATTTATTCTTTATTATATATTGTTTATATAAACAAAAAATTTTATAATACATAACTTTTGAATTTTTGTAGACCTTGTTGCATCTTGTATTGATTGTTTTAAACAGTAAATCCATACTGAATTTTAAAAGGATTTCATATAAAGAAGATTAAAAAAAAAAACCTAAGTGGGTTATATAGAAAATTTCCTGAGGTGTCATTTGAAACAAAACGATTTTTTCTAACAGATTCATTTTTATAAGTATATGTTTAAATCCCATTATTGACAGGTCTTATTTTACGTATTGGAATTAATATAATTGGTTTTTGAGGAAAACTATTTATTATCCAATTACGATAGAAGATTTTATTAATTTGTAGTGCTAAACCTAATTATCAAATTCTTTTTTAAATATGAAAAATATTGATGGAGAAATTTGGCACCAGATTGTAAAAAATTCTATGAGTTCAATAATCTCTTTAACTTGTAACCTGTTCAATTAATATTAATTGCCTTCATATTTTTAATTCATTCGATATATTATTATCCATTGTTAATCTCATAACGTATTAAATATTACTTCAAGTTAAAATAACTGTCTTTATCTTCACTTTCATTTCCAATTTTTATTTATTGGAACCACACCTAACATTCTCTTAATTATATTTCAATGCCCCATTTTTATCTTTTTTCTGGTGACATTCTTTTTTTGTAAAGAAAGCTGTAATGAAGTGAATTTTGTTTATTTCGAAACTTTTTTTTTCTTTCTTTCAAACTCTTAATAAAAAATTAAATAATGCTATGACTTAATTTGCAGTAAACAGTTAGAAACCATCAATTCATAGATCTTAACCATAAATTACGAAATATTTGAAGAAAATAAATCTGATATATTTTTTGAAAAAAATTGATTGATGTATTAATAGTACAAAACAGTCATTTAAATGTGAGGAAAATATAATGCAAATTCAGCTATTATATATTTATTCTTAGCGTGAAATGAATTAATTTTGCAATCTTAATTATGAAATTGTCGAAAATCTTATAACAAAACGTTGACTTGACTTGGTACTTTGAGACGTATGCTCTCTGATACTGTTTATCTCAATTCATCCAAATGCCTTTAAATACAACAGATAAAAAAGAATTCGACTAAAGTGAAAATGAAACCATTAAACAAAACGTTATTTTCATAGTATAATTATTCAGTGGTTGGTCATCTTTACAGTGCTGCTGTAAAGACGTTTGCTTCTATACCCTCTTCTGCCACCTATCGGTCATTTCTTTCACTAACTAAACATTCTTCACACTTGCTCTAATTTAATTCCAACTTAAAATGCAATGGCGTTAAACTTCAAAATTTTCTGAAGCTTTTTAATTGACTTTGTTCTAAATACACGTATAATTTTTACTGCTATGCATTTTAAAATAAGTTTTAAAGGTCACTTATTTATTTTGAATTTTTATGCTTTGTTTGAAATATGTTACTATAATTCTAATCATCACTTTATAGATGTCTATTATAAGAGATGTATGTTATTATATTTACAGATGTCTATTATTATATTTATAGATGTCTGTTATAGGAGAAATTAAGAGAGCCATAAATGATAGCTGGTGAACTAAATATATATATTTTTTATTATAATTTTACGTATACTAAATTAAAAGTAAGGATGAAGGTTAGAGTAATGTAAAAATATATTTAGAAATTCATTAAATTAACTACATTAATTCAAAAATAGGGAAATTTTAAAATATTTGGTGATTTACAATAACTAGATTAACACAACAATGTTGCACGATAATCCTATTATTTATCACAATGATATGAAGCAATACAATCATAATTTCATTGTTTTATTTTAAGATTCATGAAAACTATAAATAGGAAAGTTTGATGAGCATTTAATATAGATTATAACAAGTAATACATCTGACAAAATGAGTTATTCATCTTTAACAATCTAGTTCTCATACATTTTTTTTTGCAACAATTTTTTTTATGTGCAATGCATTTATTCAGATGATGTGCAATCTCGCATTTATTTTTATTGTCACATAAAATACAATTAAGGAGTCAATTTTATTATTTTAAAATACTAAATCAGTAGCAGAGACAATAATCTCATTCAAAACTATCAGTAGGAAACTAAGTAGATCATTTATAAAAAAAAAACATGGTCTTTATATATCTTGCTTAATTGATAGTTAAAGTTTTGCATGGCATTTACTTCTAAGAAATCACAAAGCGTTGTTGTAATTTGAAGATTGTTAAAGAATATTGCTTCATTTCTAATTACTGGATACAACTTGCACAAAATTTTGACTGTAACTGCCCACTATTTCGTTATTCATGATAGGAATCGTGATAAAAACAATTAATAATTTTCACCGTTTAAACGGGAACGCTTTTCAAACCTGGATCGATAAAATCAGCTTTGAAATAATAATTATTAATTTCCTTTTTACTTGTGAATCTTACTAGTGTGTTTTCTTCTTTCGCTTGAGTCATCACGCTCAAGGGAAATTCCATCGCCAGAATTCTTTTTCCTAGTTGTTGTTGTTTAAACCTTTCTTGCAAATCAACCTCGACACTCAACGATGACAGCTTTAAATTTAGAAACAGAGGGAGACATTTCAAGTCTTTTTTAGCGACTTTTCGCACTTTTTTCTGGATAACTGAAATAAGGAATAATTTTGTGCATGCGTGCACTTAAGGGTTTTAATAACCAATTAGAAATCTGATTGCATCTGCATGAAGCTGGTGTAAACGGGTATTTAGTAGGTTGTTAAATCAGTTTAAAAATGCATTATGAAGGAAAAAAACTATATTTTTTAAAAGCACTAAAAATGGTAGACGTATGTAAACAATGAACATAAACGATTCAATACCTAATAGGAGGAAGACGGTTCGATGTAATGAATGAACACAAAACGATTCTAATACCTAATAGGTGGAAGATGGTTCGATGTAAAGAATGAACACAAATGATCCAATACCTAATAAGAGGAAGATGGTTCGATGTAAAGAATGAACACAAAACGATTCAATACCTAATAGGAGGAAGACGGTTCAATGTGTAAAAGAATAAACACAAAACGATTCAATACCTAATAGGGAGGAAGACGGTTTCGATGTAAAGAATGAACACAAAACTATTCAATACCTAATAGGAGGAAGATGGTTAGATTTCGTTGTTGGCATATGATACAACCATAGCTTTGAAAAACGAGTAGATTTAGCTGAAGCTATGATGCACTGCGTCCACAATTGTTCTATCTGCTTAGAGTTTTCCCAATTCGAAAATTCAAATTAATAACCTTTAAAGTTTTCTTGAAGGCATTATTATTACTATGCCATATCGATGTCCCTTACAGTTTCTGATGATGATATTGGTGAAGTTATGCCACTGCAGTTTTGAACAAGCACCCTCAAGAATAGAATCTGTAGAGGTTCGTATTTTCCTCTCCTTCTTCTCGAGCGTATCAAAGATATATGCCAGCCTGTAGATTTATCGCACCGAATTTTGAATCCAAGTGCACTTTGGCTCGGATATCCAACATTCTGTTGCCATTCTGGCCCACCAAAAAGACATTAATTAACTCCGTTCTAGAGGTGACGTTGACTAACCAAAGTGATGCTGAAATCATAAAATAACAAGCTTACTGATTATTGGTTGATGCGTAAAAAAGCATAAGGGCTAACCGAATTGGAGAAAATTACTTATACATTATATATTTTATAACATAAGTTGAAACAAAGTTAATTTATAACATAAGTTAAAATAAAATTAACAAAATTAATAACAATTTGGAAAAAAAAAAATTATTTAAAATATTTATTAAAAAACAAAATTATTGTAACAATAAATATTTCCAATATTTTATGTAATAAAAAATTATTGTAACAATAATAATTCTATTGTTGTGACAAAATAAATAAATTCAAATTTTAAAATATACGATTTTATTTTGATTGCAGTTTTATGATGGCTGATATGCTATTTTGATTGCTGATTCTCTTTCGAATATTACAAGTACTTCCCATCGATTGTGAAAAGCATGAATTTCTTATCTGATGCAATCATCTTCACGAATTGCAACCAGAAAGCAACTATTATTACTAAATGGGTTTTAACTTTTGGGTGTAATTGGTAAAGAGTTGCAAAGAAATGTTAGTTTCACCCATTCCATCTGTCTTGCAAACCTCTTCCGTTCCCATTTTTATTACGTTTTTATGTTCCTAAAACTGCTTTTATCTAGTCTAAACAAACTATTTGATTTCAGTTTTTCATTATATAAGTATCTTAGATTATATATTTTAGTACTGCGATAACGCTGGCTATTGTGATTTTATGCTTTAAGATAAACTTTATATCGAACATTTAGTTTATACAGTATAGGATTATATTTGTCGAGTAAAATCTTTTTGTTCTTTTAGATTAAATTTTTTGTTCTTTCAGAAAAATTGCATAATAAGCAATTTTTATATTTTTTATTCTGATGATAGGTTTATTTGTATGCCTTACTTGAAGTCCAAATAATTTACAATCGCTGTTACAGTCATTGATTCAAAAAAAAACGAGTTGATTCTGAGATGATTAAGACAGAATGTCTCGTATCAATAAACGAACTGCTTTGGTAGAGTTATTTTCAAGTTTTCTTCAACATCACATGCAAATGAGGTCATTTTTTGATCAATTTCAGTCAATTGGACCGAGACCTACAGTTTAACGTGGATTCCGAACCACTAACACACATCCATGCCACCGCCAGGATTCGAACCTGGAAGCATGTGGTAGCAAAAGGCCAGAGCGCTAGCCAATTGACCACATCAAACCGCTCAAAGCAATGAGGAACAACTACCCTGAAAACCTTTCCTAAAGTCCAGAAACCTTTGTTTCATCTCGTATATAAAGTAGCAGCCTCACATGACTCATAAACATTGTATCTGTTACAAAAAACTGCCGCATCAGTGGTTTCAATCAAGTGCTTAGCAAATAAAAAAAAACAGGAATGTTTATCTATGTATCTACAATGCAATGTTCAGAGCTAGCAGGAAGGAGAACTGAAGTTGGAATCTGATGGTGGCATTGTTGTAGTTACTGCTTTAGAAACGAGGAGTTCGAGGAGGTTATTTTTCTTGATTATAATCTGCATGTACAAAAATAGTACATATAAAAATTTAAATTTTCAATGATAAAATATAAGAATTTGAATATTCAATGATAAAAAATAAAGAAATATGTATAAAATTTGAATTTTCAATGATAAATAAAGAAATATGCATACAAATTTGAATTTTATGATAAAATATATACAAATTTGAATTTTTTAATGATAAAAATATTAAAATTTGAATATTTTATGATAAAATATTAAAATTTGAATATTTTAAAAAAATTGAATTTTAATGATAAAATAAAAATTTGAATTTTCAATGATAAAATATAAAAATTTGAATTTTCAATGATCGATATGAAATTTGAGTTTAAAATTTTTAATTTTTATCATACAAATATAAAAATTTGAGTGATAAAAAATTTGCATTTTATGATAAAATATAAAAATTTGAATTTTCAATGATAAATATAAAAATCTAAATTTTCAATGATAAAGATAAAAAATTTGAAGGATAAAAATTATAATTTTCGAAGCTAGATGAGGATAAAGGTTATGATTTAAAAACCGTTGCGCAGACCTTTCTAAAACCTTCCTTGCAGGAGTGCAGTGGGAAAGCTCTTAAAGGCAGAACTACTTATTTTCTTTATAATTGCAGCCAGAAGCTTTGATGAGGTAAATTTGTCCTGATTAGATACCAAGAAATTCCGTTATGACTTCTTCAAGACAACTAAGCCCAGTTAAATTATCTATTTGACACACTTAGCCATACAAGAATTACTTAAAGGTTAGTCTGCCAATCTGGGTTGAGAGAAAGTGCACAGGCAGTAGGAGGCATATTTATTGTTGCAAAGGTCATTTCGAACACTTTTATGCGCTGCACAATACGTTGAGAAAGTGAAATGTTTGCCTCTTAACAAATTATTAAACGCAATAGATTGAAACCGATCAATAAAAACGACGAAAAATGGCTTTGGATTCGTTCCCGAGAATAAAAACGAGTTATAAGAATATTTATTAGTAATATAATTGTATGCTTTTAAAAAGGATTTTTATATCTAGCCAGTGTTTAAAAATAATAATAATAATAACAATCATTACCGTGTAAAAGGGTTACTTGATAATAAATCATGATGTCAAATTATTGCTGTTTTATGTAGCATTACCTAACATAACAAAAATATAACTTAATAACTAACATAAAAAAATATAACTTAATAATTCTGCAAAAAATACATCATTCTATTTTAAATTGCTTTATAATGAATGTTGCAGTATTTAGATCGTATGCAAGTTTAAGAAAGTTATAAATCGAAAAGAACGTACTGCGCAGATTAGATTAGTGGATAGCGCATCGGGGATGCGAATTTAAGACTCTTGGTTCGAAACACCATTAGTGATATCTTGCCGAACTGCGTTTATGCGGGAAGGCAACAAAAACCCTTAATTGGCTATTCCTACCGTATAACCCTGATACTATCCTGGTGATGTTCAGTCCAAAGTGTACGACAAGCACTGTAATAAGTGTATCCTGGGTGACGCTGAATTTTCTACATATCTAATGTTCTAGTAGTAAATAACATTACGTGAAAATTCTCGCTATCCAAATTTTTTAAAACACTTCTGTCAAGGAGAACGCATGTCAAAAAATATGATTTTTGCCTGCTAATTATATGTCTTTCTTTCTCTTGAATAAATAAGGGCAGAAAGGAATGAATGTGAATACCTTTTAATGCCACCTCTGTAGATGTTTGTTTCAAAATATGGTGACAAAATTTGGGTGCCAGCGTATTAGGCCATTAAGACGTGTAACCTGAGTAATGTTATATCTGCCGTTGTAGTGGCAAATGTACGTCATTGCAGAACAACAAAACAATGACCTTGAAAGAGTATTTTCCAAATAATTAGTGGAAAGACTAAGTTTAAAATGTTTTAGGAATACTTTTATATATAAATAGCAATGAACAAATAATCATTAAGCCACACTGTAAAACAAAAATTAAGGCAGTTGAAAATTACTTAAAAGTTTATTTAAAAAATTTAAAAATTATTTTCAGAAGAAATAAAAATATAATTTTAAATATACAATATAAAATAAAATATGAAATAAAAACAATAATGTCACTACTAATATTATACAATATAATATTAGTAGTATTTTAAGCTTTCATATTTTGTTTATTTGCTATTATTTTCTTTCCTTTCTCTTTATTTTGTTTCTTTTTACTTTTCAGATCATCCTAATGTGGTTATTAATTGAAAATGAAAAATTATCTTTGTCGTATATCTATAAATTAAAATTACAGTTCCTTTTCGGTTAGCTATTCTTTCCTCTAAATTTATAAGATTTATTACTTTATAAAAGTAGTCAAAATTTTAACGACTACCAGTTCTTTTATGGTAGAAAATTGCTGAATAATTGAGTATTTTAATAACGATTAACTAAAGTACTTTCATTGAAAAATTATACATAAATTTGTTTTTTTCAGAAAAAGAATTATTACATTACTTCATTTACTACTACTCAAAATTAAAAAATAAACAAAATCAATAACATGCATTCCCCCTCTGTCGGTTGATTAAAAGGGCTTTCACTTTATCTAACACAGAATTACTCATTTTTTCCTTGATGATTGTTTATTGTTTAGAAGAAGAGTTTAAAAGCGAGAAAGTGAAACGCCTTTGGTATTCAGCTGAACTAAAGATTCATTAGAAGAACATTAGCAGATTCAACATTAGAAGATTCATTAGAAGATTCAACATTAAAAGATTCATTAGAAGAACCGCCATTACGAACTAGCAGCATTGGCAAAAAGAAACAAGCACGCGAATTAAAAGGAGAAACTAGCTGTGTACTGCGAAGTAATTTCAAGATATATCAACAAACTTGAAACATTTTGTTTCACTATTAATTTAAACAACCCATAATAAATCTTTTGTCTTCGAAATTGTCCTTCGTATATCGATATTGATATAGATTATGAAAAGCAATAAATAAAAAGGAAATATGAGATATGACCGTTTTGCCAATATTTAATTAAACAATCAACAGTGTTGATACATTTTAACAACACAGATTGTGTTTGCAAATGGAACGACTTTCCTTACCCCGACCTCATTTACTACTACCAAAAAAAAAAAATTAAAAAATAAACAAATCAATAACATGCATCTGTCTGTTAATTAAATGGGCTTTCACTTTTTCCAACACAGAATTACTCTGGCCCTTTTTTTCCTTGATGATTGTTTTTTGTTTAGAAAGTGAAGAGTTTAAAAGCGAGAAAGTGAAACGCCGTTGGTATTCAACTGAACTAAAGATTCATTTAAAAACATTAGAAGATTCAACTTTAGAAGATTCAACATTAGAAGATTCATTAGAAGAGCATTAGAAGATTCATTAGAAGAACATTAGAAAATTCATTAGAAGAACATTAGAAAATTCATTAGAAGAACATTAGAAGATTCATTAGAAGAACATTAGAAGAAGAACATTAGAAGATTCAACTTTTAGAAGATTCAACATTATTAGAATTAGAAGATTCATTAGAAGAACATTAGAAGATTCATTAGAAGAACATTAGAAGATTCATTAGAAGAACATTAGAAGATCCAACATTAGAAGATTCATTAGAAGAACATTAGAAGATTCAATATTAGAAGATTCATTAGAAGAACATTAGAAGATTCATTAGAAGAACCGCTATTACGAACTGGCAACATTAGCAAAAGAAACAAGCATGTGGACTAAAAGAGAAACTAGCTGTGTACTGCGAAGTAATTTCAAGATATATGAACAAACTTGAAACATTTTGTTTTACTATTAATTTAAACAACCCATAATAAATCTTTGTCCTTGCAATTATCCTTCGTATATCGATATTGATATTGATTATGAAAAGCAACAAATAAATGATATATGAGATATGACCGTTTTGCTAATATTTAATCAAACAATCAACAGTTCCTTTGCAAGTGGAACGACTTTCCTCTTCTTACCCCCGACCTCATTTGCTACTACCAAAAATAAAAAAAATAAAAAATAAACAAATCAATAACATGCATCTGTCGTTAATTAAATGGGCTTTTTCCAACACAGAATTACTCTGGCCCTTTTTTCCTTGATGATTGTTTATTGTTTAGAAAGTGAAGAGTTTAAAAGCGAGAAAGTGAAACTCCTTTGGTATTCAACTGAACAAGAAGATTCATTAGAAGAACATTAGGAGAATCAACATTAGAAGATCCAACATTGGAAGATTCAACATTATAAGTTTCAGTATTAGAAGATTAAACATTAGAATTCAACATTATAAGTTTCAGTATTAGAAGATTAAACATTAGGAGATTCATTAGAAGATTCAACATTAGAAGATTCATTAGAAAACTGCCATTACGAACTAGCAGCATTGGCAAAAGAAACAAGCACTTGAATTAAAGGAGAAACTAGCTGTGTACTTGCTACAGAATTAATTTCAAGATATACTAACAAACTTGAAACATTTTGTTTCACTATTAATTAAACAGCCTGTAATAAATCTTTGTCCTTGCAATTGTCCTTCGTATATATCGATATTGATATTGATTATGAAAAGAAATAAATAAGAGAAAATATGAGATATGACCGTTTTGCCAATATTTAATCAAACCAGCTCAACAGGGTTGATACATTTTAACAACACAGATTGTGTTTGCAAGTGGAACTACTTTCCTGTTCTTACCCCCCCACCTCATTTGCCAAAAATTAAAAAATAAGCAAATCAATAACATGCATCCCCCCTCTGTCGGTTGATTAAATGGGCTTTCACTTTTCTAACACAGAATTACTCTGGCCTTTTTTCCTTGATGATTGTTTATTGTTTAGAAAGTGAAGAGTTTAAAAGCGAAAGTGAAACGCCTTTTGGTATTCAACTGAACTAGAAGATTCATTCCCGTGTGACCGCCATTACGAACCTGCGGCATTGGCAAAGAAACAAGCAACGTGAACTAAAGGAGAAATTTAACTGTGTACTGCGCGGCAGCAACCGGAAAGATTTCTGAATCTCTCGCGCAAATGCCAACAACCCTTAAGTGGAACAGCAGACAAAAAGGGTTTATTTCCTGGCGAACGCTGTCATAGGAATAACTGTGCCACGTTGATAGCATTTCACTTTTCTAGGCCATTCTTTTCTCACCTTCGCATATGTAGAAGAATGGGAGGTTAGCTGATTCTGATGGTCAGATAGAGAGAATTGTCGTCCTTTTCAATTTCTTTCCTTTCACGACCAAAGGGCCACTGGACTCTGGTTCCATTATTGTCTTACTGACCAATTCGAACGTGTAAGAAACGGATAAAAAAAAAAAAATAAAATATGAATTCTGAGCTGAGGAAAATCGTTTTCGTGACTTTGGAGAGATTTTATCGGAGGTTTATTATGAAAATATTTTTAGGGTTGCGGGTAATTTTTTCCTTCTCTTTGACAATTTTGCGTTTATTGAAAAGCAAAATAACGCTAGCGGAAAATCGTTAAGAAAAACTTCTAGGAAATGGGAATTTTTCGATGCTTGTTAATCAAGTGTATAGCTCGGAAGGTCTATATCTCATTTAGGAATACATTTCATTTATTTTTATTTTTTTAATACTCTTGAAATAACGCAAAAAAATTATTTTTGCGAAAATTTAGCTCTATATAATTTTATCAATGCATATCTAGATTTAAATGAAATAAAACAAAAAAAATATTGATTAAATTTGATTATTATTATTAGACTGATTATTTATTTTTCAATTAAAAAATAATTTTTCAATATATGAACTAAGGAAATGGGAATTTTTCAGTGCTTGTCAATCGATGTGTATAGCTCGGAAGGTCTATACCTCATTTAGAAATACATTTCATGTATTTTTATTTATGTATTTTTTTAATAGTCTTAAAAGTAACACAAAGCAATTTTTGTGAAAAATTCAGCTTAATATAATTTTATCAATTCATATCTAGATTCAAATGGAATAAAACAAAAACAGAAGAAAAAATATCGATTAAGGTATCTTTAAAAAAAAAAAAAAAAAAAAAAAAGATTTATTTTTCAATATATGAAATAAAAAAAAATGCCCACAGATAAATTTCTTTTTCGTCAATTGAATAAATAAGATTTTTAATAAACAATCATTAATTTGACTGATTTAAAAACAAGTGAAAATTGTTGATTAACATTTTCACTCTTTGAAATATTGATTATAGTAAATATCAAATTTTTATTTTCATATTTTAGAAACCCCATAAAATTATTTTAATGTACAAAAAGGAGCAATTGAAGTCATTATTTTCAGAAACGAGTTGACTGGAAGGAAATTTTGACAGCTTAGATCTCGCATCTACAATCCCATTTCTGGTGAGAGTTTACCAGCTTTTCTTCCATATGACACGCAATTATGGGAACCTTTCCCTTAAAAGTTTTCCATGTAGGCAATGACATCCTTTCATCTCCAGTCGGCTGATATTCGTGATATAAAAGGTGGTATGCAAAGTCTAAGAGGGCAACAGCAAGGGTTAATTACTTAATTAAATTAATTAAAGTTATTAATTATGTTCAACAATGCCAATTAAAATTATAAAAAATTATGTACCAGTTACAGAACGAATATATAAAAATAAAAATAAAAATATATATTATAATAATTTTTTTAACGTTGTTTCCGTAACATTTTTTTTTTTTTCAATTAAGCTGATTTAATTTTTTTTTTTTTCATTTGAGCAAATTAAAGAAACAACAGGATTTATTTAAAGCTAGGCAAAAAAATGTTAAAATTTTTTTCCTTGTTTATTAAAAAAGGAAATTAATTATTAATTAATTAGAAATTTAGAAATTAATTTATTAGAATTAATCAACTATAAATTAATTTATTGGAATTAATTAACTATAAATTAATTTATTAGAATGAATTAATTAGAAATTAATTTATTAAAATTAAATAATTAGAAATTATTATTTATTAGAAAATTATTATTAATTATTATTATTTATTAATTTCGCTGATAGACATTTTTTAATAGCTCGACTGCTATCATTGCAACGAAGTTCAACTATAAGGTCGGTGGTAGTGACTAATCAATCAATTGACTAATTAATTAATTAATTAATTTTTTTTCCCTAAATAAAAGTACTATGAACTTTAATTGAATACTGAGCAATCTGAAGTTCAAGTTAGGTTTACTTTTAACTTAAATATCGCAATTCGAAATTGGGAGGTCAGCCATCTCTACTCTTTTCTTCGGATTGATTTTGGGGAGTTGCCAGTAGTTTAATGTATTGGGTTGGCAAGAAAGTGCTTTCGGTTTTTACCATGTACTTGAATGGTGAAAACCGAAATTACTTTTGCCAACCCAATATAACTTCTAATGCGTTCGTCACCAAATAAAATCTAAATTATCTAAAAAATAAGCTGAATGCCTCTTGACATATGTTCCAAATTACTTTAATAAAAAAAAGTCGTAAATTTACTTTGAAAAATTGAATCTTTAAAATTTGAAATGTAAAATCCCTACAATCATTTAGTAATAAACAATATAAAAATAAAATTTGTGGTAAAATTTACTTTTGAATAATAAAATATTAGGGACCTGAATGGCCAGTGGCTAGCGCTCTGGTGCTCGGTACCACAGGTTTCGGCTTCGAGTCCCGGTGGCGCCATGCCTGTTTGTAGTGGTTCGAAATCCACTTTAAACCGTAGGTCCCGGTCCAACATGATCGTAGAGCTTTGCGGAGGTATTGTTACTCGGCATCCGTAGCTTATCTTCAAGCTACACGGACCTCTTTGGGTAGTGCTAAGTGAGTAACATCGGTGCAGCGCTTTGCCTTAAGGCATCCAAGACAATTGTCTAAGTGTTTGCTAGCTGCATTAGAACAAAAAAATAATAAAATATTAAGAAAGTTTATTTAAAATTGTGTGCGAGATTAAATAAAAAATCATTTAATTTCAAATGATAAAATAAAATCTATTACAGCAATTACGACACTTTCTTTTTTTTGTTATTTGCCCTTTAAGTTAAAACTGCAGTTTCCATCCTGATATAAGAAATTTTACTTTCCTATTTATTTTCGTATTTGGAGATTCATTGGCCTATATATGAAACAGTTTCAATTTCATTTGATCACGAATGTTTGTCTATTATTGAATAGTAACTAAACTAAAGATAAAAAAATGACGACGTTCACTAAATAAACACATCAATATTAATTATGTTTTTGTGCTTTTTTTTATGTTTTGGCTTATGTTTTTCTGTTTTGATAATTCCAGTACCTTCTAGCTTAAAAATTAATCAAGATGAATAATTAGCAAAACTGACTATAAAAACATAAAATATGTATATTTTCATTTCTACAAAATATTGTAGATTATGTTAAAATTTATTCTCATTATTGCTTTTAATACGCGAATCCATGATACTTACCTATATTATTTAGTATTTTATGTCTCACATTTCCCATCTCTTATTATTCAAAAGTTTAGTCAAAAGAAAGACAGTTAGTGGGATTCTTTATATTGTAGATGCATTATTTGTACTGAGCATATGAATCCAAAAGTTCTGCAAAGGGAACGAGATTTCTTTGCAATTTATTTCTTGACAAAAAATTTTTAAAGTTTTAAAAGTTACTAACTGGAAAACTGTCACAAAGCAGAATTGGAATGGAAGAAGGTTCTCGGGATGGCCTTGGCCCACCGGGCTGTCGAATCAATAGAAGAAGAAGAAGGACTTCCTATTCAAGTCTCTTAATAACATAAATTGGAAGATAGAATCAGAAAGTTCTTTTTTTTTTGACAGTAGAACTTCCCTGTAAGACTATGCTTTTTTAAAAGTTTATTTTTCTCCGATAAGTAATCTTCCAGAAAGAAAAAGTCATTTCATAAATATCTTATATCTATATATATAAGTCAGACAGGAAGAGTTCTTATTTGTTTGTTTATCAAAACATAGACGATTAGACTGAAAAATCATAAACTGTCTGAAACTAAGTCACATGAATAGTTTACAAAAATTCAGTTTTTCCAAAAATAATCTTAGTTTCTAATCTTAATAATTTGTATTAGATGATAACATAAAATTAATGTGTACAAGAGAACTTTACAATACGAATTACCATTATCTTTCAAAATACTTGTACTTTTTTCAGAAAACTATTTTAATTGCATTCGTTAAAATGAAATATTAATTTGAATATTTATACTTCTTAATGAATTATTAATTAAACTAAACTTCTAAAATACTTAAATGAATTGTTCGTGGGATACACGAAAAAATTTACAATTTCTGAAGCTAGTAAAAATTAATAAAGATATTGTGTTGCAAATTAATTCATTTAAGTAAAACAATTCTTATGTCAATAATTTATATATTTAACAGAAATAAATATTTATCGCAGATACTTGACAACTTGATTATTATGTATGCATTGACCTCAATATCGCAATGATTTCTCAAAGCACTGTTTGTTTAACAAAAGAAAGAAAAATGTAATTTGATAAATAATATTATCACATTATCATATCGCATAGCTGTATCTATATATATATATATATCCGACACGTATCAGCTTGTAAAATGAACTTCTTTTACGCTTGCAACAAGATTTAAACAGAGAAGCAGATATTTTAATTTAACGACTTACCGATTAATCATTCATTTTATTTTGTCCATAATATATATAATTTAAAACATATTTAAAAATATACGTAACTAGAACAAAAACCGTAACAGATGTAGTAATTAAAAAAAAAAAAGGGGACAAGGGAAGTATCACAATTACATTCATTCTGTATGACAAAATCATTACAAAGTGTTCACCATACATGAATTTTCATGTCTTTGTATATGTACCTACACACATACATGTGTGTGTCAATGTATATAATTATATATTTGTTTTAAAAAGTATCAAACTTATTTAATCTCTAATCTCTAAACCATATCAACTGCGAATCAATTAATTTTATCAGTTAATGGAATACAAAGTGTTTTTCTTTTCAAAAGGGTGTTTTATACTTTTTAGTTAAAAGCCATATTAGCTAATGAAATACAACGTATTTATTTTTTCAAAAAAAGCACTATATACTTTATTTTCATATTGTACTTTTATAGGATTTTTACAGAAATAAACCCTTATTTTCTATATATGTATGTATATAATATGCGTATATATATAATGTTAAACATATAGCCAAAAATGCATATAATTAGACTTTACACGTTTATATATATATATATATATATATATAAACGTGTAAAGTCTAGTTATATATATATATATATATATATATATATGCATAAGCGTGTAAAGTCTAATTATATGCATTTTGGTTATATGTTTAAGATTTTTTTCTTATTAATCTTTTGTGTTTTCTCCCATAATTGTGTTTTTTTTTAAATAAATTTATTTATGTTATATTATGATTATTATTTGCTTTTCTCTAAGATTTTTTTCATATCTCAAATTCCCTTTAATTATAAAATACCTCTTGCCATAATAACAAAGCATAATTTGGGTGTCCCCAAACTACAAATATTTATCATCCAATCAATGCCAATTCATCTCGATATTATCATGAATCTGTTCCTAAATAAAGCGATATTGCCGGATGAATAGAAGCACCTTTCCTTTCCGTAAACAAGACGTTTAACTTCGGCGTTCTACCGTCCTCCAACAAACTAACGTTACTCGCATGATTAATGCATTTGTCTAAGTACGTGTTGGCGGAATTTTCACTTTCCGTTGTCACGCCATCAACCTTGTGTGACGACAAACCGAGAAACGGTACTCAATGCCGGTCATCGACCCTAGGCTAGGACATAGCTTCCAGCCATCCGTGAACGCAGTTTTGTGTCAAAGGTGGGCTCGCATAGTCACGCAGTTGCAGAACCTATTGTTTGAAAGTGAAATAAAGCTGAGCAAGTTTTCACTGCAAAACAGTACTTCAAGAGCGAAAGGCTTAACGAAGCAGAACTCGTAATCGTCGCCATCTCCAACAATAGCGGTCTGTAGTGGAAGTGGAATCACAAAGCTTACAAATCATTAGGTGACTCTTGTGGAGTTTTTATTCTTGAATTCAAGAGGAAAGGCACTGCTGACCCAGTTGTAATAGTAACCGAGTTTACGCTCTATAGTATAAAAGCGAGTTCGATAGACTTTGCCGATTCATCGAGCTGGTACAACAATAAACATGTTCACAAAGTTCACCCCTGTATTTAGCAAACAAAACAAATGAGATGATGGCTGTACAGTGGAAGTAGCTTTCTGATGGATTTTATTCCGCAATCTTGCACATCTATTATTTTCAGGAATTTAATAGTGCATCGGACTCATAAGTAGGAATATTTTTAGTTCTTTTCATCAATCACGAGGAAACTCTTTTCAGTTCCACCCTTGGTTATTACAAATGACCTTCCAAATTATTTTTAAAAATTTGATTAGCTGCATGATTAATTGACAGGAAAAGCAAAGAAAGGATGTTTAGCATTCAACATTATAGAACATGTTTATGATTCAATTGTTGTTGTTTTTTTAAAGTTGTTAACTAAATAAAGCGTATCGTTAAAGTAAGAACAATAAAATTCTATTGATTGTAGAAAGTATTGGACAATGCATAAATAAAATCAATAATAGTCTTGGAAATGCTCAAAATTTTTTTTAATTCAACTCTTTACGTACAAAATTATCCTTATACATAATTATAAGCAGACGCGAATCCATGGGGTGGCTGGCGGACTTGAGAACAACAAACGTAGAAACCTGCAGCCATCCCTAAATTTTTTATCGAAAAATGTATGTCGATTTACACTGCCTCTTCATTCTTATCCAATTAAAGGATGATAGAATCAAAAATTTGAAACCTAGAATGGAATTCAAATTACATCAATATGGAATTTTCAAGATCTTCGCTAACATTTTATTCCACGCTTTACAAGCCAACGAAAATAAATTTTTTTTTAGAATTAATATCTTTAAAATTCAATTATTCAATTATAAAAAATATAATGAATGAAACAAAAATCTTTTGTACCTGGTTTAGGAGCCTAAACCAGGGGTATATATAAGCATCAGCAACAAAATTGCATGGCTATAGCTTATTTAAAATGAATCAATTTTTAAATTTATTCTTAACATATTCCATTTAATCAAAATGAATGTTTTCCTTGTATTTGCAAATACCAATACAAATTATGGCTTGAGTGGTTGAAGTTATTGATTTAAATTGTAGTTTCGATTATTATCATATTTAATATGGTAGATATGGGTGCGTTTTGGCATTATGTTACCTTGCCAGCTACTTATGCGATTTTATGGGTTTCCTTACGTTTAATACGAGTATAAATGTTGTCTAGAACGTCTTTAAGAATCCTCCTGTAAGCAATCCTTTATCCCATAAAAGCGATTTTGTAGCACTAAATATGCTATTACATGAGATTTACAAATTTGTTGAATTTGTGCACCAAATACGGTTGAAAAAGTTGATACCCGTCCATTTCCTTCCCGGTAAAAAAAAAAAAAAAGCTGCTTATACACCCCAAATTTCTTAATAATTATTTTTAGGAAGCAAATTTCGTTTCTAATATCTTTTTTTTTTATGAGACTCATAACATAAAATTTATTTAAATTAAATCCATTATTATGTATATAACCTAAAATATATACGTAGTGTGTTAACTTAAAATATTAAATTTTCCTCCATCCGAAACATTTTGTAAGCATTTTATGTCGTGGTATGCACACAATTGTTAAAGCTGCAGGGTGTATGTATACAGTGTAACTTGTCTACTGGCAGCACAAAAGTAATATAAATAAATAAAAGAAATCAAGAAATAAAAATTTAGAAAAGCTTGAAAATTATCTAACACAGTATTTCATTTTTGTACATACAAAAAATTACATAACGTTATAAAATTTAAAATGGAACAGGCATTTTGAAACAAATGTCAGAGAATTGTATTCAGTCAAATTGTACCTCTAAAGAATTGTTTTTGCATTCTAAGATTATATATATATATATATATATATAATAGATGATTCTACAAAAAGTAGTGATGATTCAACAAAAGTAATAATGATTCAACAAAAAAAAGTAATTATCGAATAAGACGAAAATTGGCAGACGTGAAAAAAAAGCAAACAATAGCAATAAAAATATATAGAAATACATATTTTATGCATTTAAAAATAGAGAAAAAATGAAATAAAATTCAGTGTTTTATTTATGAGATACAGATACATATAGCGAACCAATCAATAAGACGTTATCCACGACCTCTAGCACTTACGCAAGATGTTATCCGCCATACCATTGATTTGTAGAATTGCCGGACGACAAACTTACTAAACTATTTTCAATTGTTAGATGGTTATGAGATAGATGGCGAGATGATTATCGGATGATTGAGTTAGATGGCGAGATCCTGGGACCATCAGAGGTGCTTGCTCATTATCATACAAACTTGCTCTATCTGAAAAAATCTGGCGATCTCGATAACTAGGAAGTGTTTAACAAATGCGAACAATACTTTAGTAGAAAAAATGTTCGTGTACGTTAGGCCTTTATCCTGTTAAATCTCATCAAACAAAACAACTCCTGCAGCAAAAAAAAACTTATTCTTGATGGAAAAAAAAATTGTAGAACAATTTCAATGATTTCATGTATTATTGAGATAGGGGAGATCATTATTTAATGTATTATTTAATTATTAAGTAAGGATTGCACATTACTTGTTGATAATATCATTCTACTGTAAATCGATGGTGCATCATAACGAGAACTTTCCATTTGATACGTAATATGG
>BPLR01020668.1:0-22219 GCA_021605095.1 Caerostris extrusa | reverse complement strand
GAATATAAAAATTAGATTATACAGCATTAGAGTATGAGAACCACTTTGTGAATGCTATATATAAAAAATAAAAAAAAAAAAAAAAAAAAAACTGGGGGAGGCAAACAGGAAGTATTTTAAAAATATATTATTTCCATTCTCAACCGAAAGAGAGAGAAAACAAAAACAAGTATTTTTATATATTAACTTCTAAGAATATTTTTGCTGGAAAGGAAAAAAAAAAGCTATCAACAACCAGGAAATTGAAACGGATATGGCACTTTGGCACGAAAAGAACCATTTAAAACCCATCTTTTAGTTCATAGGCTGATTCTCCAAAGAAATATCACTCTCAACATCAAATATAACTACTGGAACAGTTGAAATATCCTGTAAATAACTTAAACAGATATAATCTTCTCTCTATCCATATCCATTATCATTACGAGCCTACAGATGGATATCCGTTCATGGTATTCAACTATCGGAATAACAACCGGGTTCCAACTCACACCCCCTTATAAAGAAGAAAAACAAATAAAATAAAAAAATCAGAAGGCAATAAAAAAGAAATCTGCGAAATCGGCATGAAACTCCATTTGTACACCCCAATAGAACCTTTTCAGAGTACGTTTAGAGCAGGGATGGGCCAATTCCGGCCCGCGGATAGAATTTAAAAATATGTTACCTTTTTACTTTTTAATTCTTTTATTTCAATTCCTTCTATTAGTTCACACTCTCTCGATATATATCTTGCTCAAATTTTCAATCCTTAATACAATATTTTTTATTCATCCACTCTAGTTCAGATACATTTTTTTGAACTTGTAGTGGATGACACTGGATGTTAATACAGTTTTTTCAAATATTCATTCATTCTTTGAATTTAAATTAATTAATTTTAGTTTCATATGGGAGAAAAAAATTTCTCTCATATAAGATATTTAGCAGGATACAAATTTAGGAATAAATATCGTCAGTGGCGAAGCGTATAGATCGCTGGAAAAAAAATTTCTTTTCGATTCTTTTTTCATTCTGTGTTCTAGTCTGAGTCAAGGAGAGAAACAAATGAAAAATGAAACATGTGAATAAATTAGTGAGAGAGATGGAAAGTGTGTGTGTGACAGAGAGAGAGAGATTTTTTTCTAACTTAAAAAAATGAATGAAACGCCATTTGTTCGCCAATAGAACCTTTTTCAGAGTACGTTTTAGCCAGGACGGGCAAACTTTTTCGGTAGCGGACCAAAAAATCGAAAAAAAAAAAAAAAAAAAAAAAAAATTTGCCGCGCCAAGATAAATTTTTCGAAAATTTTAAAAACAATATATAAGTATTACAATTTAAATATGTTAATGAGATGAATGAAATTGCAATTTCATTTTTAAAAGTCCCTTATATTGAGGTTCGATGTATTGATTCTAAGGAACGAGGCTAAATGCTCATCTGTCAAGTCTACTTCTGAAATAATTATTTCTAAGGTTAATAGTTAAAAACATTTGTTCACATGCATAAGATGAAGCAAACACAGCACTGAATTTCTGGGTGTGAGATATTAAATTTGGGAAACTTACTTTCGATAACGATTTTTCGGCCTAATAATTTTTTACAAAGACTTTTTCTGCATTTTCTTTTTTTCATATTCGGAGTGTTACAGCTTCATTGCAGATGAGACACACTGGTTTATCTGTTACAACTGTACAAAAATATTTCCAGGTCCATTCATCATTAAAAGCACGGCACTTTGAATCAATTTTACGTTTTTTAATAGCCATTTTGGGGTTGAGAATTTTACGAATAATCCAAACAAGCACTAGCTACGCTATACTTTTAATAATTTCACCACTATCCACAATGATGCTATAAGTATGTCGCCATCTTTCCATACGTAATCAATAATATTAGAACTCGCGCCAAAAGAAAAAAGCCGCTGGCTGGAGCTTAAAATGCGCAGTCTGCCTCATATCTAATTTACCTATATTGATTCCCATATGTCTGCTCCCCGAGAAAGAGATAACGCTTGTTGGCGCCAATCTACATCTGTAACTAACAAAACTTCCGCTTTTGTCTCTCACCGGCAAATTAAAAAATTCTATCCGCGGGGTGGATAAAAACCTTCCGGCGGGCTAAAAGTTGGTCCGGATGGGATGTAGGTTGCCCATCCCTGGTTTAGGGGCTTGAGAGCTTGTTACAGTAGGTGAGCTACTGTAACATTGAAGTAAAGACGGGTATATCACTCTTTTTCAATTCCTTCTATTGGCTCACACTCTCCTTATATATATCTTGTTCAAATTTTCAATCGTTCATAAAATACTTTTAATTCAACCACTCAAGTTCAAATATATCTTTTTTGAACTTGTAGTGGATGACACTTTCATGTTAAAGCAGTTTTTTCAAATATTAATTCAGTAATTAAATTAAATTAATTAATTGAAATTTCTTTTATATTTAAGTTGCATATATCTAATGGTGGCAGATAAACTTTAAAAAATGAATGAAAATTACTTATAAAGAACTTTCTGCAATATAGTGAAAAAAAGTAGGTATTGACTTCAAAAATTTTTTTTTTTATACTACTTGTTTTCCTACGGTACTTGAGGATTCGCTAATAGGCAGGACTTGAATATCATGGTATATCAACCTCAACGAGGTTTGAAGATATTGAACAGCTGTGGTATGCACATGCTGCTTTGAATAAATTCCCACTGCACTTTCTTGTAATGGAAGAGTGCTCTTTCCGCCCACAACTTACAATTAAGAGTTGTTTACATGAAGTAATGGCGTGGAATCGGCATGAGCTGGAAGATCACTTATGCTCATTAGAATGCTAATTTTAGATCTCTGGATACAGATACTTTTTCCAGATGTCTTTCTGGAACTTCAGAGCTATTTGTGAAGTAAAAATTTATCCAATGTTCCTTATCAATAAAACATATTGGTATTGAATTGGAGTGAGTGGATCAGAGAAGCCTTGGATCACTTTCAATGTTTGTTATCGTTTTTTTTTTGTTTTTTTTTTTTTAAATTTCTTTCACAAGTTATTTTTATTGGTTTATTTAAATTACTTTGAAGTGCCTTTTTTATTAAATTTCTTTTTCGTGTTTATTTTATAAAATCGTTTGGAATTCCATAGGTTTTTTTTTTATTTATTGTTTTCTTTAAAATTTCTTTCACATGTTATTCTTATTGGTTTATTTAATTTACTTTTTGTTAAATTTCTTTCGCCTGCTTTTTAATAAAATCTTTTGAAATTCTGTAGTTTTTTTTATCTATTTACTTTAAAATTTCTTTTCGTGTGCTTTTTTTATAAAATCATTTGGAATGCTACAATTTTTTTAATGTATTATTTTCTTTTAATATTCCTTTCACAAACTATTCTTATTGATTTATTTAAATTCGTTTCAGGTGCTTCTTTATTAAATTTCTTTCGAGTTTTTTTTTTTTTTTAAATCGTTTGAAATTTGAATAATTTTTCAATTATTATTATTACCATTTTTTAAAATTTCTTTCAAAGCTATTCTTATTGATTTATTTAAATTACTTTGAAGAGCATTTTTATTAAATTTCCTTCGCGTGTTTTTTTTTTTTTTTTTTTTTTTTTTTTTTGTATAAAATCGTTTGGAAAATTCTATAGTTTTTATTTATTATTTTCCTTAAAATTTCTTTCAAAAGCTTTCTTATTGCTTCATTTAACTTACTTTGAAATGCTTTTTTATTAAATTTCTTTAGCGTACTTCTTTTATGAAATTATTTGAATTCTATAGGTTTTTAATTTATTATTTTTTTCTTTTTCATGCTATTTTATAAAATTGCCCCGAATTTTTTATTTAATCTGTTTTCTTTTTTTTCGGTTTTGAAAGGTAACTGATCAACACAATTTAACGCCTAATGATTTATTGATATTTTTTTCTTTTTCTTTATTTGTTTAAGATTGCAGTTATGCGTTTTGTTCTTACATTCTAAATTATATTCGTAGCCGAATAAATTTCTCTTTAATTTTGAAGATAATTTTTTTTTTACGCTTAAAAATAAAGAAAACATTGTTCATTTTTTTTTTGCAGCATGTAAAAATAAAAATTATTAAGATATTATTTAAGAAATATATTATTTAATTATGTAAGAAAAGAAAAAGATTTAATTATAGAAATCGATAATTTTTAATCTGTTATTAAATAAAATGGATAAAACGAATTTTTATAGATAGATATATAAAAGAATAAAACTAATGAATGAATGGGTAAAAAAAAAAAAAAAAAAATGGATAAATTTTAAAATGGATAAAACGAGTATTTATATATAGATATATAAAAGAATTAAAATAGAAGAGTTGGCAAAAAGTTTTTACAAAAGATTATTCAACGATAGAAATCAATTGAATATGATATATTCTTTGTATAATGAATTTTTCAAAATAAGTCTTGTAAAAGACAAAATTGACAAATACAAATGGATAAGAACAAATTTGAAAAATAATAATAATAATTCCATGCAAGAATTATTAATAAAAAAATAACAAAATCATAAAATATATTAGCAAATTTTTTTATTCCATTTAATAAAAAAAATATTTCTTTTTTACTCTATTACATAAAATATTTTTTTTAATTATTTAAGCAGTTATTCCAGCGATTTATTCCATTTAAAACTATCATTATCTATTTAAATCAACAAACATGCAATTTAAAACCAATTAAAACCAAAACTTCATAAAATTATCCTCCAACTGTTTCACGTCTGAACCTTATGTTAGAACACCTTATGATACAACACCTACCTTATCTCCCCCTCTAATGATAAGGCAAATACTAAGCTCGGCGGGTAATGACGAAATAAAGCATCCCCCAATAAATCGTCTGCCCCCTTTCCCTAATATTCCATCCTCTTAAAGCAAACGATATCTAAAAGGCACACTTCAAAGCCCTTTCCACTATAAAAACCTCCGAAGAGCGTGCCCACATGTGGGGAAAAAGACACGAAACCTCCAAAAACTTCACCCGAATTTATTTTTCTTCTAAAATTTTAATTTTCCAAGTGGGTTAACTAATAAATAAACACATAATAATAAGTGAAACACATAATTAAAGCAGTTTATTCCATTTAAAATTATCATTATCTATTAATAACAAAACAAACATGTATTTTTTAAAACCTATTAAAACCAAAACTTAATAAAATTATCCTCCTTCTACTATCCAGCGTTATGGTAGCCCTCTGGCCTTTGGTATTCCAGGCTTCAGGTTCGAATCCTGGCGGTGGCATGGATGTTTGTTAGTGGTTCGAATCCACGTTAAACTGTAGGTCCCAGTCTGTTGAGCCTAAAGTGTGCACAAGATGACAGTAGAGAGACAAACCCAGCCAACCAACCTTCTATTTCACGTCTGATCGTATGTTAGCACATCCTATGATACAACTCCTACATTATCCCGGCGGGTAACGACAAAATAAAGCATCCCCCAATAAATCGTCTGCCTGCCCCTTCCCTAATATTCCATCCTCTTAAAGCAAACGATATCTAAAAGGCACACTTCAAAGCACTTCCACTATAAAACCCCCAATGAGAGAGCCCACATGTGGGGAGAAACCTCAAAACCTCACCCGAATATATTTTTCTTCTAAATTTCTTATTTTATTTATTTTTTGTTCCATTTTTCTGGAGTGCCGTAAAATAGTTTGTGGAGTGGGTCGAAAAACTGACATTCGTCAGAGCTATTTTTTTTTTTTTTTTTTTTGCTTTGTAGGTGTCTGGCCGACTTACAGGTGTCGCGACTCCTACACACCTTCGACAAGGGGTGGTGGTGATTTGTCACTCCTGGAAACTGTCGGGGGAGGGATCAGACGACTGTATTGAGAGGAAGTTCCCCACAAAAAGAACCGCTGATTTCTGAACGAGATTATGAGTCTAAGGATTCTTGGAATAGACTTCTGCAAGTAGATTACAGGTATATGGGTTATTTAAAAACCACAGAATTCTTTCACGCAAATCAGCGGAATTTTGTTGACAAATTCAGTAAATGCAATAATTTATTTTGGCACCAAAACACTTCAGTCCATGCTTATTAAAAGTTATAAAAAGTGTTATTTAAATGGATTTTTTTTTTTTTAAATTTTTGTTTTACTAAATACCTGATATTAAAATTTCTCGTCTTAGAACTCTAGCCAACTGGATCCCTAACCAGGCTTCCAATTGGTTTGGTTTGGTTTGTCGATCTACGGTCATCTCGCGCACACGAGAGCTAAACAGACCGGGACCTACAGTTTAAAGTGGAATCCGAACCACTAACAACTGTGTTTTTTTCGACCTTACAACGCGATTTTCCGTTCTATAGAAACGTGCCTAAAGCGGCATAAAGGGCTTGATGACCTAATGACTAACGCACTGGTTTCGGATTCGAGTCCCGGCGGTTCCATGGATGTTTGTAATGGTTCAGAATACCCTTTAAACCGTTGGTCCCGATCTAATATGACTGTGAAGCGTTATGCATAGGGCTGACAACCCTACCTCGTAAAAAGAAAACCATCACCTGTCTCGAAATCTGCCAGTAGACAGACAGCTCTGACCCACCATGGGGATGTTATGCCAAAGATTGGTTTGCTGCTCTACGGTCATTTTTTGCATAGTTTAGGTTAATTAGACCAGGATCTACAGTTGAACGTGGATTCCAAACCACTAGCAAACACCTAAACCACCGTCTGAATTCGAACCTGAAGACTGTGGTACCGAAGACTTGAACGCTAGCCAAGCCAAAGAAGAAGAGAAGTATAAAAGGCTCTCGGTTCGACATTATTTGCAGATTTTAATTCTTTTACCTCTAATTCAAAAATTCAATGCGCTATCCATCAATTTGTTTCGGGCTGTATTAGCCAATTTAATTTATTTTGAAACTAATAAAATAATATTTAATTAGAGCAGATGGTAAAATAAAATTTGGCACATGGAAAATTGTAGATATCTTAATAGAGTAATAATTATAAGATAAAAGCATGAAAAGAAAGAAAATATTATAAACAATGTCAAAAAATAAACACTACAAACGGCAATATAAACATGTTGCAAGCTCACGCTGCTTTATTACACCAACAATTTTGCTCATTTATAATTATCATATAAATTACTAAACGACAGACTCAAAAAAAAATTGAATATGATTCAATTTCCATTAATTAATATAAAACTGCTGCTTTACAATAGCATTAAATTAAATCGTCTTTACCTCATAAATAATCGAACAATAGCTTCGGTGACAATCTTAACATAAATGTTCTATAGCATGGAGGTTAATTAACGTCTTCTTCTACAATTAACATATAAATTGGTTGTTTTCGAATTCCGGCCATGCTTTAAGTGTTAGGGTGGGAATGTACATCATTTTCCCTCAGCACTTGGCGTGGGTGTACTATTGTGTGATGAAGAACGCATTCCTTGAAGAATCATGACTCACCGACTCTGTGAGTCAAGGGTGGAACATTTTTCTCGGTGGTCGAACTCACTCGGGAGTCGCCAGCAATTGCAAACACAGAATACCAGACGGTAACTAAGTTAAGGGTGTGTTGTCCATGGATTTCAGGGTGATGATATATCTTCTCTTCACCGTGTTATCTGGTAGTTTTCAGGATAAAGCAATTACGTCTGTTGAGTTAAGGCGTTAGACTGAAGAATGTTGTTTGCCTTAAAAAATATGTTAAGGAATGGTTAGATAGCATGCGGTTTGCTTTTAAGGATAAGCATGCGCGACTCGGTAGATAATGGGCAAAAAAAAAATAAGGATACTCAAGGTTTAAAAATAAGTGATAAAATGTCTATATTTGTATGCTAAACTTCAGATAAACGAAGAATTTCTATTGGAAACAACAAATGCAATGAAGATATAGTGATACCTGGTGACACCACAGACACCTGCATACCTCTGAAATTTGTATGTTTGTAGCTCTATAAATTAGACTTTCCATTATCACGTAGCTAAATTTGCAGAAATGTATCACGTAACTAAATTTACAGAATTTTTAAAAAGAATAATTATAATGGCATTTATAATACCAAGCAGAGATAAAAATCAGAAAAATAATTACTGAATTTTTATTTTTATTTTGCGTTAAAATTAGGTAAATAAATATGTATAATTTTTGAATTTGGAAAATTGAAACAATAGTCAAATAAAAAAAAAAAATTTCAGTTTAATAAAAATGTTTCTTCAGTTAAAATAATTTACAGTTTTGAAAAGGATAATTATAACGGCGTAAATACCAGGCAGAGATAAAAATTTATTAGAAAAATATGTACTAAAGTTTGTTGTTCTTTTTTAAAATTATTTCGCATTAAAATTATGTAAATAAATATGTATTCGTTTCGGAATCTGCAGGATTCAAAACAATAATGAAATAAAAAATAATTAAAAGGAAAAAAAGTTAAAAATACAAGTAAGTCTAAAAGACAAAGAAAAACTTTCCCTTATCACGTAACTAAATTTGTAGTCTTTAAAGGATAATTATGACGGCGTAAATACCAGGAAGAGATAAAAATTTATTAGAAAAATATGTACTAAAGTTTGTTGTTGTTTTTTTTAAATTATTTCGCATTAAAATTATGTAAATAAATATGTATTCGTTTCGGAATCTGCAGGATTCAAAACAATAATGAAATAAAAAATAATTAAAAGAAAAAAGTTAAAAATACAAGTAAGTCTAAAAGACAAAGAAAAACTTTCCTTATCACGTAACTAAATTTGTAGTCTTTAAAAGGATAATTATGACGGCGTAAATACCAGGAAGAGATAAAAATTTATTAGAAAAATATGTACTAAAGTTTGTTGTTCTTTTTTTTTTAAAATTATTTCGCATTAAAATTATGTAAATAAATATGTATTCGTTTCGGAATCTGCAGGATTCAAAACAATAATGAAATAAAAAATAATTAAAAGAAAAAAAGTTAAAAATACAAGTAAGTCTAAAAGACAAAGAAAACTTTCCCTTATCACGTAACTAAATTTGTAGTCTTTAAAAGGATAATTATGACGGCATTTAAAATACTAGGTAGTGATAAGCGCGACTAGTTTTAGAAATAAGTGATAAGTTATGGCTGTGCATCTATATTTGCATGCTAAACTTTAGATAAACAAGAATTTCTATTGAAACAGCAAATGCCATGAAGATATCTTTGGTGACACCACAGACACCTGCATACCTCTTAAATTTGTATCTCTATAAATTAGACTTTCCCTTATCGCGTAACTAAATTGACAGTTTTTAAAAGGATAATTAAGACGGCATTTAAAATACTAGGCATAGATAAAAACTTTAACAGAATATGTATTTAAATATGTTGAGTTATCATTTTTATTTTGCGTTGAAATTATGTAAATATATCAGTAATCAAATAATAAAAATATTTCAAAGAAAAAGTTATTAATAATACAAATAAGTCTAAAAGGATGCAGCAGCTAGACAGATTAAGATAAGGATAATACAGATTAATAATAAGGATATTGACAAAAATAAGGATACTCAAGGTTTAGAAATAAGTGATAAGTTAGACTGTGTGTCTCTATATTTGTATGCTAAACTTCAGATAAACAAAGAATTCCTATTGGAAACAGCAAGTGATGTGAATATATCTTTGTTGACACCGCAAACACCTGCATATGTTTGTCGCTCTATAAAATAGACTTTCCTTTATCACGTAGCTAAATTTGGAAAAAATTATCAAGTAACTAAATTTACAGAATTTTTTTAAAAGGATAATTGTAACGACATTTAAAATACCTAAAAGATATAAAGAAAAATATGTACTGAAATTCGTTGCGTTTTTTTTTTTTTGTATTATAATTATGTGAATAAATATATATTATTCTTTGGAATTTAGAGAATTCGAAATAATAGTGAGATAAAATAAAATAAAAAAAAAAAAATTCAATCAAAAAGTTATTAAAAACCACAAATAAGTCTAAAAAAATCCAGTAATTAGGCATATTACAACAAATGTAGGACAATTGAATGACAAATAACAGCAAATGCAATGAAGATATTACTGGTGACACCACAGAACCTACATACCTCTTAAATTTGTATGTTTGTAGCTCTATAAAATAGACCTTTCCTTATCACTTAACTAAATTTACAGTTTTTAAAAGGATAATTATGACGGCATTTAAAATACCAGACAGAGATAAAAATTTTAACAGAAAAATATGTACTGAAATTTATTTATTTTTTTGCATTAAAATCATGTAAATAAATGCGCATTCTTTTTTGGAATTTGGAGAATTCGAAACAATTATGAAATAAAAAAATTTCAAAAAGAAAAATTAAAAATAGAAGTAAGTCTAAAAGACGAAGTAAGACTTTCCCTTATCAGGTAAATAAATTTACAGATACCGGGCAGAGATAACAATTTATCAGAAAAATATGTTAATATTCTATTTTTAATTAAAATTATGTAAATAAATATGTATTCTTTTTGGAATTTGGAGAATTCGAAACAATGGTGAAATAAAAACACATTTCAAAGGAAAAATTAGAAATACAAGTAAGTTTAAAATAATCCAGTAGCTAGATCGTTTACAAGAGATGAAGGACAATAGAATGAGAAATAAAATTCATAATGGAAAGTTAAGGAAAAAAATGGATGACTTTGGAACAGATTGGAAGAAGATATGGAAATATTTAGAGGCAAATGAAAGCTTGACAACAGAATAGAAAATCTAGAAATAGGAAAAGTTTATTATGGAGATCATGGTCCGAACGGTTATTGTTCCAAGATGATGATAATGATTGATTTTTTGGAGACACAATAATTTAGAATTTTGTGCAAAATATTTAATGAAAAAAATAAATAAATGTACTTAAAATATTTAAAAAATTTATACTATTCTTTTTTTCCGAACTATAAATTATGAGAATTTTTATTCTTTAAACTATGATTTTCAGAACCAAAAATTGAGAATACCATATTCTTTTTATTTTGTACCAAAAACTGTAAAGTCTTTAACCAAAAACTGAGAATTCTTAAATCCGAAATTATAAATAAACTATGAGAATTTTTTATTTTGAATCATCATAAACTAAGCTGAAGAATTCTTGTTATTTCATTTCGAACCAAAACTGAAAAAATGTGAACGTACTAATTTCGGATTACCAAACCATAAACTCCATATCTTAAGCAATATATTTATTCATGAATTTTTGCCTCTTTATTCCGAACCATTAAGCTATGAGAATTTTTTATTAATCTTAAATTCGTTTTTAACCATAAACCATGAGAATTCTTTATTCTGAACCATAAACTATGAGCAATTCTTTATTCCGAAATATAAATTATGAGAATTCTTTATTCTGTACCAAACAATATGAGAACCATTCTGAACCATAAACTATGATAATTCTTTATTCCGAACCAATAAACTATTAGAATTCTTATTCTTGAACCATAAAAATTATGAGAACTCTTTATTCGGAACCATAAACTATGAGAACTTATTTTGTATTATGGTAATTCTTTATTCGAACCATAAACTATAACAATTCTTTATTCCAATAAATTATTAGAATTTTAATTCTGAACAATAAACTTAAAGAAAAATTTTAAATTTAGAATTTAAAAATAAATTAAAAATAAGCTTTATCAAATTAAATTTTTTAGAATGAAAAAAATTAATTTAAAAAATTTAGAAAAAAATATCTTCTGTTTCCCATTTATAATCAGTTAGGTGAGCTATTAAACCAAAACTTATTGGTACAACTCGATATACGTTATTTAGCATATCCATTTGTATACAATAGTCAGTGAAACTTTTAATATTAAAAACTATCGTTACTGTAACAGTAGGGCAAAACCTCTGAAACTTAGCCATGTTAAGAAGGATTATTATGCATTGATTTTTAAACAACAAAACCAACAAATAGAAAGCTGATTTTTTTTTCTGTTATTTTTTTCATAGCTTACAGCCTTTAACTGTAACCGCTTTTGAACAAGTCTAGCACACCCATCTAAAAACCGTTTGTGAACAAGTCTAGCACACACGTCTAAAAATAAAAGTCACAGAAAATCTGAAAGCAAGTGAAAAATTTCTTTGCTTTGTATAGTAGACATTCAAAAACATATTGGGACCATTCTTCTGCAAGCATACCAGAAATGCCACCTTGACCATACCTGTGAAATCAACAATATACCGACAAAACGCATTTCATACAACTCCTTTTGACCCAACCTGTGAATGAGAATGGTATGGGCCTTTCACTGTGCAATGAACAAATCTTTTTTTCCACTTTTTCCCGGTAGCAGAGATCACGGGGTCAACAAAGGGGTGAGGGGCATGGCCGATAAAAATCGGTTGGGGACAAAACATACGGTTTTTGCGAAATTTTCGGGGTGTGTCAATGGATTTGAAGTGGTTCGCCACCTACTGGTAAGTGCACATTGTCGGCTGTTAATCAGAGGGGGTGAAGTTCCCTTTCAGTACATTAGGGTAACGTTTCGCCATGTGAGTCAGAGTACCTTGGGTGGTCACCATAGATTTCAAACTGTATTCGTGGATTTCATGGATTGTCCATTTGTTAATAGGCATAAAAAATATTTGTCAAGTAAATAAAATTTGTAATTTGAAATCAATTTTAAGAAACTATAAGAAAAATGATGCAAGTCGATTAAATAATCAATAGTAAGATTTTATATAAAATACATAATAAAAGTTGTGCACAGCTTTTAATATAAGTTCCATCGCTTAATCGCAGTGTATTAAAGTAATTTTCTAATTCTGTTGTGCATATTCTAAAATATACAAAAGAAAGAATATAGATGGTTGTTTTTCAAGTTCTGTGAGAATTTTTATAATTTTTTTTTGTACATGGTATTGTAACTAAAATCCATAAATAAAAATAATCTAAACAAGCCATTTAATAGCAATTCCCTTTGTAAATTATTCAAAACATTTGTATTAAAGTAGTTATCTAATTAATTAATGATCCGATAATTTTGTATATTATTATTTATATAATTTTTATAAATTAAGCAATAAGAAACTTATTTAAAATCCAAAGGCCGCAACAAAATTTGAGGCAATAGAGATAAAAATGGAATTTGGTAAACAGGATCGATCGTCTCAAACAACACTGCACTATTAATTATCCGCTAACTCGAAATTTTTTCAATACGGGACTAGATATTTATTTTACGGGATTTTTTATTTGAAGCGAATGAGATAGAAATGAAATTTTGAAAACACAATCAATCGCCCCAATAACACTCCACAGAAACTAATTAACTCTATTAAGAAATCTTTGATAATAACTAACCTAAAACAGACAACAAAAAAAAGTTATACCCTTAATAACTGTCAAGCCAGACAAACAAATCCTAACATGTAAACGAACAGATTTATGATGATTATAACTCCACTAAAAACGAAAGCTTTCGGTTCGGTTTTCCTTACCGAATATCGAACCAAGCATCCATGACACTAAACACAATGGAATACTCGCCATACCGCCATCTGTTCTTTAAAACACCCTCCAGATCTTAGACAACATAATCCGCAATACACGAAATTGAAAATCCAGAGGTGATAAACAGTGATAAAGATAAAAACGTAATGTTTAAAACCAGATTCATTAAAAAAATACACCACCAGATCAACATAGACTCAATTGAAAACAAATACATATCATATACCAATTATATAATCTATACATATAAAATAATAAAAAAATAATAAATGTTGATTTGTAACCATGCTTCCTCCTACGCACTGGAGGAGTGTCTCTTGTGGCGTTCAGCAGAAATGGTCAATTGGCCTATAGATGTTTCGTGTCTATGAAGAGGAGGAGTCAATTGGCCTATGGTCAATTGACTCATCCTTTGCATAGAAACAAAAGTATTCGATTCGATTTTGCTGACCGAGACTCGAACCTAGCATCCGTGACGCTAAACCCAATAGAATATCCAACATCCCACCATCTGTTTTTGAAGACACCCTCCGATCCTAGACAAGATAATCCGTAATACTCGATTTGATTGAAAATTCAGAGGACAAACCAAACCAATCCTCCAACGTTAAGACATGTAAACGAACAGATTAATCTTGCTCATCCTTGGCATAAAACGAAAGCTTTTGGTTCGGTTTTGCTTAACAAGGTTCGAACCAAGCATCCATGACACTGAAACACAATTGAATACCCACCATGCCGCCATCTGTTTCGTAAAACATCCACCAGATCCTATACAACATATTTCAGATTTTATTAGTAGTAAGGAATCCATGTTATACTGTAGGTCTCGGTTTAATTAGATTAAAGTGAGCAAAAAATAACCGTAGAGCAACAAACAAAACCAGATAAACCAATCCTCAGGAAGAACATGCAAACGAACAAATTTATAGTGCTCATTCTCGGCATAGAAAGTAAAAGTTTAGGTTTGAGTTTTCTTACCGAGACTCAAATCAAGAATCCGTGTGTGATATCGAAACCCAATGGAATACCCACCTTGCCACCATCTGTTCTTTAAAACACCCACCAGATACTAGACAATATAATCCCTAATACACGATTTTATTGAAAATCCAGAGGAGATAAACAGTGATGAAGATAAAAACATACCATAATGTAGAAAACCTGATCCATTAAAAGAAAAGAAAAAAAGCCACCAGATCAACACAGAAAATCCCCCATCATGCAACACACCATCTCTGAAAGTGAGATTAAGCGATTCCTTGCTGCCTCTCAGCGGGAAATCGCTCGGCATCTATCTTGAACACTCAACAATCCGCAAACACGGGCATTTCAATGGGGATGATATTTCAGTGGCACTCCCAAACTACTTTGGCTCTTCTTCTATTTCAGAATTTTTTTATTTTTTATTATTTCTTTCCCTTGCTTTTCTTGTTCCTCCTCTCCACGCCTGACTGGAATGTTTATTTCCACCTTAGCGGGATGCAGTCTCGAAAAAGAAGGAATTTCGGCATGGAAACGAAAGCTTTCGGTTCGGTTTTGCTGACCGAGACTCGAACCAAGCATCCGCGACATCGAAACCCAATATAATACCCACCATTCCACCATCTGTTCTTCAAAAACCCTCCAGATCTCAGACAACATAATCCACAATACACGATTTGATTGGAAATCTAAAGGAGATAAACAGTGATTACATACTGTAAAGTGTGCAAAAATTGGCCATAGAGCGACAAACTAAACCAATCCTTCAACGGCAAGACATGTAAACGAACAGATTAATTGCGCTCATCCTCGGCTTTGAAGCGAAAGCTTTGATTCGGTTTTGCTTAGCAAGGTTCGAACCAACCATCCATGACACTGAAACCCAACGGAATATCCACCATGCCGCCATCTTTCTTTTAAACATCCTCTGTATCCTAGACAACATAATCCGTAATACACGACTTTATTGGAAATCCAAAGGAGATAAACAGTGATTACTCACCCTAAAGCTTGCAAAAAATGGCGGTAGAGCAACAAACTAAACGAGCAACAACCAAACAAAACCAATCCACCAACTTAAGAACATCGAACAACTGATGGACTACACCAGCAATACACGATTTTAATGAAATTCCAGAGGAGATAAACAGTTATTACATGTCCTATATGTGGCAAAAAAGGACCATAGAACGAGCTATAAACTGAATCGGACAAATACACATTTATAGTGATCATAACTCGGCATAGAAACGAAAGCTTCCTATTCGGTTTTACTGACCAAGACTTGAACCAAGTATTCATGGTACCGAAGCTTAATGGAATACCCACCATGCCGCCATCTGTTTTTTAAAACACCATCCAGATCCCAGACAACATAATCCGCAATACACGACTTTATTGAAAATCCTGAGGAGATAAACAGTGATGAAGATAAAATAGAAAATCAGATCCATTAAAAAAAAAAAAAAAAAAGGCTACCAGATCAACACAGAAAATCATCCTCTGCAAGTGAGATTAAGCGATTTCACAGCGGGAAATCGCTCGGCATCTATCTTAAACACTCAACAATCCGCAAACACGGCATTTCAATGGGAAAGAAAGCGAACCAAGAAAGATATTTCAGTGGCACTTCCAAACTACTTCGTCACTTCTTCTATATCAAAATTTTCTTTTTTTTTTTTTCTTTCCCTTACTTTTCTTGTTCATCTTCTCCATGCCTGGAATGCTTATTTCCACCTTAGCGGGGCGCAGTCTCGAAAAAGAAAGAATTTCGCAGTGAAAATGAAAGCTTTCGGTTCGGTTTTGCTGACCGAGAATCCGCGACACCGAAACCCAATGAAATACCCATAATTCCTTTATCTGTTCCTTAAAACACCCTCCACATCCTAGACAACCTAATCCACAATACACGATTTGATTGGAAATCCAGAGGATATAAACAATTAAAGTGTGCAAAAAGTGACCGTAGAGCAACAAACCAAACCAATACTCCAACGGAAGGACATGTAAACGAACGGATTTATCGTGGTCATCCTCGGCATAGAAACAATGGCTTTCAATTCGGTTTCGCTTACTGAGACTCGAATCGAGTGTCCATGATACTGAAACCCAATATAATATCCACCATGTAGAAATCTGTTCTTTAAAACATCCTCCAGATCTTAAACACCATAATCAACAATACATGATTTGTTTGAAAATCGGAGGAAATAAACAGAGATTATCTGTCCTAAAGTGTGCAATAAATGACCGTAGAGCGACAAAGTTTTCTATTCGGTTTTGCTTAACGAGACTCGAACGAAACATCCGTAATACTGAAACCCAATTGAATACCCACCATGCCGCCATCTGTTCTTTAAAACACCCTCCAGATACTAGACAACATAATCCGCAATACACGACTTTATTGAAAATCCAGAGATAAACTGTGATGAAGATAAAAACGTAATGTTAAAAACCAGATCCATTAAAAAAAAAAAAAAAAAAAAAAAACTCATCAGATCAACACAGAAAATCCCCTGCCATCCTCTGCAAGTGAGATTAAGCGATTTCACAGCAGGAAATCGGTCGGCATCTATCTTAAACACTCGACAATCCGCAAACACGGGCATTTCAATGGGAAATATATTTCAGTGGCACTTCCAAACTACTTCGACTCTTTTTTTCTATTTCAAATCTTTTTATTTTTTATTCTCTTTCTTCCCTTACTTTTCTTGTTCCTCCTCTTCACGCCTGACTGGAATGTTTATTTCCACCTTTACGGGATGCAGTCTCGAAAAAGAAAAGCTTTCGGTTCGGTTTTGCTGACCGAAACCCAATGGAATACCCATCATTCCTTTATCCGTTTTTAATAACAACCCGCAGATACTAGACACATAATCCGCAATACACGACTTTATTGAAAATCCAGACTAGATAAACAGTGATTACATTCAAGTGCGTAGAGCGACAATCCAAACCAATCCTCCAACGGAAGGGCATGTAAACGAATAGTTTTATAGAGCTGATCCGCGCCATAGAAACGAAAACTTTTGGTTCCGCTTAACAACTTTCTAACCAAAGCATCCATGATACTGAAACCCAATGGAATACCCACCGTGCCGCCATCTGTTTCTTAAAAGATTTTCTAGCTAGATCCTAGACAACATAATCCACAATACACGATTCTATTGAAAATCTAGAGGAGATAAACAGCGATTACATGCCCTAAAGTGTACAAAAAATGACCGTAATGCCACAAACAAATCAACTAACGAGCAGATGTATGGTGACCATCCTCGGCATAGAAATGAAAGTATTTCTGTTCGGTTTTGCTGTTCGTGACTCAAACCAAGCATCCATGGTACCAAAACCCAATGTAATACCCACCATGCCGCCATCTGTTTCTTAAAAGATCTTCAAGCTATATCCTAGACAATATAATCCGCATTACACGACTTTATTGAAAATCCAGAGGAGATAAACAGTGATGAAGATAAGAATGTAATGTGGAAAAAAAAAATCCATTAAAAAAATAAAAAACCATCACCAGATCAACACAGAAAATCCCCCATCATGCAACCCGCCATCCTCTGAAAGTGAGATTAAGCGATTTCACAGCAGGAAATCGCTCGGCATCTATCTTAAACACTCAACAATCCGCAAACACGGGCATTTCAATGGGAAAGAAAGCGAACCAAGAAAGATATTTCAGTGGCACTCCCAAACTACTTCGGTTCTTCTTCTATTTGAAATCTTTTTTTTTTTTTTTCTTTTCTTGTTCCTCCTCTCCACGCCTGACTGGAATGTTTATTTCCACCTTAGCGGGATGCAGTCTGGAAAAAAAGAGAGCGTTTTTACCGTTTTTTGTTGCGTTGATGCCGCCGGCCGGTCGGAATTCGTTGGTGTTGCGGAGGCGGTTTCTCGTTGAAGGTCGCGTTTTGGCGACTTTTTGGAGACGGCGTTTTGAATTTTATCAATATGACACTTATACACGACGCGACCATATAACTCGTTTTTAGGTAGATTATTCCGTTGATCTTATTTCCTAAGGGCAATGGTTCACAAAGTTTTTGACGTCTGGTGACAAACTTTTTGAACTGTGTTAAAAAAGAAAACTGATAACATGACCTAGAAACACGACCATTTTGTATAACCATAATTGTTTGACCATAAATTATTTTTTTTTTAAAAATAAATATAAATTTTTTTATTTATTTATTTATATTTATTTTAAATTTATTACTGTTTATTATTTATTATTAATTTTAAATTTATTTAATATATTAAATTATATTTATATTTATTATTAAATTTTTCCTTTTTTTAAACATTAATTTAATTTTAAAAATATATATATATAATTTTTTTTTTTATTTAAAAAAGAAACTTTTTGTAAGATCACTAACCCTCAGTGATTCTCAAACTTTTCGAGGTCTTTAGTCAAATCTTTTGAAGTTGTGAAAAGAGAACTGATAACGTGAATTAGAATCGTGACCATTTTGTATAACAAAATCCATAACAATAATTGCTGCACGTGAATTATCTTACACTTTTAGAAACATAATTAAAATGCGTAATAAATGCTTAAAATTTGTTATTAAATTTAATATATTATTATTTGCTATTAATTTAAAATTTATTTATTATTTCAAATTAATTTATATTTATTATTGAAATTTTTATTTTTTTAATATTTATTTTTAAAAAATATACATTAAAAAGTCAAAATACGCATATGAGCTATTTTATATTATAGTAATTGTTTGATGAATTTTGATATTTACACTGAAATTAAATAAAAAAAAAAAAAAATTTGAACTCTTTTGAAAAGTTTTCAACGTATAACTCATTCGCATTGAAATTAACTAAAACATTTTTGCAAAAAACAAAGAGACTTTAAGTATATTCCATACAATAACTGTATTTATTATTAGTGTGAACTTAAAATATAACATCTGGATTTTGTAAGCATATTTATTTTTATTTTTTTCACTTATTAAATAACTATTCATACTATTCTATACAATAACTGTATCTATTATTAGTGTGAACTTAAAATATAATATCTGGATTTTGTAAGCACATTTATTTTTATTAATTTCCTTTTATTAATTATTCTATTCATAGTATTTTGTATATTAAGCATTTATTATAATTTAAATCATATTTCAAAGAGCAAATTTTTAATTTTTTATAGAGTTTGGTTTAAAATAAAATAATTTGTAGATTTAGCTCTTGACAAATTAGCTGTTTTATGTATATATTCAAGTATTTTATCACTATTCAATAGGAATATAATGCAATATCATATATCATATTACGGATTTAATAATAGTACTGATTCACAATGAACCGATTCACTTTCGTGAACGAATTTCCCACAGCTTTACTCGTAGTTCAGCAATACGAATCTTGAGGTTTCATTCATAAATTCCCTCTTCCCACATCTTGGAAATCTTTCTCCCATTCAAGAATTTCCCCGACCACTTATGAAACATCCCAACCCGCATATATGGGGTGCGGTTACCACGAATGCATTTCAGGGTAAAAAAGAAACCCCTCCAAACGATAATTCCACACCTCTTCCTCCACACTCCACAACGCGTGTGGCAACGGTGGAGAAATATGAAATATTATGGGGGAGGGGGGGACTTAAAAATATTAAGGGGATGTGGGGAGGGGGGAGATCAGCTGAGATTCAGCAAGCAGTTCAGAAGAGTATCCGGTGCAGAGTTTTGGGTTACTTTTTTTCTTCAGCGGCATCTTAAGACATCAATAGAACCTTTTTTTTTTTATCGTCTGTCCTCCCCCTCCCAGTGTCTTTCAAGAAAAAAGTTATTTTTAGTTTGGTATTTATTTGGGTATTTTTATTTTTTTTTTTTAAGTTTTTCGTTTGCAACAGGAAATGAATTAGGATTTTTTTCGTTTGGTGTGGGGGAGGGGTGGTTTGTCAGGTTAAATTGTAGCGGTGATAACTTGTTTGGAAGATGCGCTGATGTTTTAGGAAAAAAGGGGCTTTTAGCCTGATGACGGCTGCGTTGCCTCCCACTAGCAGTTCGTGATAAAGGTGTCTGCTAAGCGATGAAGAAAGCACGATAAACCACGCTGTAGCTCTAACCAACTTAAAACCCAATGCAAATAGTATAGTATAAAATAAAAAATAAATAGAAATAAAAATAGTTATTTTGTAAACTTCTTCAACTATTAAGATATAATATGATGAGACGATACACAAATTACCCAAAAAATTATTTAATAATTTAATTCAAAACAGAAAAAGAATTAGTTATTAGTTCGAGTAAGAAATTTATAGAAAATTATTATTTGTTTAGTACTATTATCTCAGAAAAAATTTAAAGAAAATTAATTAATTTAATTATTAGTTCGAGGAAAAAAAAAAAAAAAAATAAAAAAAATATACTAATTAATTTAATTATGAGCTCGAGAAATAAATAAAATTTAAGAAAAATAAGTATTTAAGTATTAACTGGAGAAATTTTTTTTTAAAAAAATGTACCAATAAGAAACATTTAAATATTTAATTATTAGCTTCAGAAATATGGCAATATGAAAGAATATGGCAATGAGAAAAAAAATATGGCAATATGAAATATCTAACTATATAATTAATAACTGCTTGAAAGAAAAACAACAACCCTGTAATGAAATTGAAAGTAGTCAAATAGTAAAATTAAACCCACCAACCCATTCACTTCATAAATACCCATATATTCATAGGTAATAAATAAAATAAAATAAATATATAAAAATCCAAAATTTATTCTGCTTGAGAAATGATTTTTTAATTGATAAAAGTTAAATTCGAAAAGAAAATTTAAATAATAACTAGAGAATATATTTCTCTTATAATTTAGACATCTTTTGAGTACTTCTACTTGTTCATATTTCTTTTGTCAATTCATTACTATTGTTCAGAGCCAATACTTCTTGTATCGACACATTACTATTGTTATCTCTATACTTCTTGTATAGACACATATACAATGTACTTCATTGTATCGACACATTACTTATTGTTATATCTGTACTTCTTGTATCGACACATTACTATTAGTTATATCTGTACTTCTTGTATCGACACATTACTATTGTTACATATCTACTCTTCGTGTTCTTATCTCTCTTTTAGACACAGTACTTCTACTTGTTCATATTTCTTTTGTCAATTCATTACTATTATTATATTACCCATATTCTCTTTGCTATGTATTGATTCTTTATCTATTGTTATATATCTATACTTCTTTGTATAGACACATTGCTAATGGTAAATCTTATACTTCTATCGTATCGGCACGTACTATTGTTATATCTGTTACTTTTTGTATCGACACATCACTATTGCTTATTATACTTTTCTTGTATCGACACATTACTATTGTTATATTCTATACTTCTTTTGTAATCGACACGTTACTATTGTTAAATCTATAGCTTCTTGTATAGACACATTACTATTGTTATATCTCTGTACTATACTAGCATCGACACAATAATTCCAGATTAGTATCTACGGTAATTTCTGTGTCTAATTAAATAAAATATGCCTCGCGGCAGTAATCGGTAAAATATACCAGTATAAATGAAAAGTACTTTAAAGCAGCCATAATTTTTACAACATCACTCCTGTTGATCATTGTTGATCAAGTTGATCCGTTTTTGAATGCATATAATAAAGTGAAACATTTGTATCTCTTTATATAATTATTATTTAATGTTTATTTATATTTTTATATAATTATATTTATTTTTAATGTATTTTTTATAATTGTATTAGTTTTTAATATATGTTTTTTATATAATTGCCATCTTCGAAATCCGTTT
>BPLR01020667.1:0-12167 GCA_021605095.1 Caerostris extrusa | reverse complement strand
TTGAGTTGTAGCTAATTTAGGAATTATACAACAAAAAAAAAAAAAGAAGTATTGACATGAAAATTGAACTAATTTTATTTATTTATATAAATAAATAAATGTTATATATCCTAAATAGAATTATCTAGGATATATTGATATTTAAAAAAAAAACATATTAATAAATGGCAATTTTAAGTTATAAAAGCATACCCTGGAACTGCATCATGAAAGATTTTTAATTTTAATTACTTAAAAATAGATGAAACTTCCATTTACAAGCTGCTGGTGTTTAATACTCCTTTTCTAAACTAGTGCAAAATAGTGCATATGATTTTCTTGGATTTTCCTAAATTTAATTGTTTTATTTTATTTTAATTTTTACTCTCTATTTTAAGCAACTTCATTTTTGTGCTAATATTTTAATTAATTTAAGATGTGGAGGTTTTGTGGTTCTTAAAACCACCTTGGAACTCCGTAACCGATACGCCCGTTGCCTAATATGGAATGCAGTTAGTATTGTATATTTTATCATGAGTGTTACCTATAGAAAAGTAATAATCATGATGAATAAGTAACATTCATAGTTGAAATAGTGTAAAAATAAATTTTTATGAAATTCAATTTGCATATTTATCTAAAATCAGATTTAACAAATACAGAACATTTTTATGTATGTTTAATTGTTAATTATATATATATATATATGCATCATGTTTTTATTTTAACCTATTTTATTTCATGAGGTCTAAAAATAATTTCTTTTTTAATATGAAAACATGCAAAAAAAATGATTATAATGATTAAGTATTGTTAGTAGCAAAAAAGGCACAAAAAAAAATACAAAGAAAAGAGGCAACAAGATGTACAGAGTAAAGCTTATACAAAGCAAAACATAAATTAAGAAATTAGAAGAGAAAGAAATTTGTTGAAATGACTAGGTGTGAAGAATGGCAGGTATTGAGAGGATGGCGAATTTCTGTTATAATGTCCAGGGTAAAAAGCTTTGGAAATTAGTTTTGAATCTCCCTCATAATCAAAAGCACATAACTTTCTGCGTAATTAGAAATCATTCCAATTCTGCACAACTAAAAGCAGGTAGAAACGGCAAAGTAGAAAATGTATCTCAAAGAATAGAACTAAAACAGCAAATAAAAATAAAAAATACATAAGTTATTACAGTGAAAAAACAAAACAAAAAAAAAAAAAATTATAATAAGTTGGTAAATATAAAAAAAAAAAAGGATTCAAGGAAAAAGTTTATAGTTCTCCTAGATCAAAAACAAAAATATTGCTGGAAAATTTGGAAATAAAGGAAAGATAACATGAAATAGCAAAAAAAAAAAAAGTATTTCATGATGTTTTGGCATCAAATTTGAAAACAACCTATGCAAGACTATCTAATGATAGTGACAAGAGAATGATTAGGAAAATTATGTTACCCAAGTTATCCTGAAAATATAAAATAGAAAGCAAAACAGCTTCCACTATTGGATTAAAATATAAAAAAAAAATGTATTACTGTTATAAAAGCTAAAATTTGAAGGAAAAAAAAAGCACTTTTTTTTTATGATATAAGTCATGTTACTGCAGGAAGAAAAGAAAACTCAAGCAAAATATAAATTAAAGATACAAATACAAAAGATTTTTGTTAAGAATTTATGAAAGTGTTGTATCAAAATTCATTGATGAAAAAATAACTTCTGAACCTTTGTCATACACTTTGTTTACAAATATAGACTATTTTATGTTCAGAAGCCAACCGATGATAACAGAGACACTTGTATATGTGTGTAATATGCAAATTTAGAGTTCATGGCTTGCTAGATACACCAAAGTTCTGTAAATTGCAAACGTTTATTAAAACATCATTGTTTGCTGTGATAAAAACAATTTTAACTGCATGTTCAATATATGTAAGAGTTGTATTTATAATACAATCCCAGTATAGGGTGAATATAGGGATGATACTACAACTTGGGGGAAAGTAAAAAAAAAATATAAACAAAGAATGGAAATAGTTCTTCTATTTGTGAAATGTGCAAAAAGTTGTAACACTTCACGGAACTGTTAATTAATTGAATAACTCTTTCGAGGTGGATGAAAGACGTAAAATCAAGAGTTACCACTTTGAAGGTTCAAGGCATCGGGTGATTCTTCATAAAGATGTTATACATGAAGGATAAAAGCCCTTTCTCATCTATTTTCCCGAGTAGTGAACATGGTTCACCTGGAAACTGAGCTCACCTTGAACTGTTTTGGATTTATTAAAAAAAAAAAAAAAAAAAAAATGATTATCCAAATATATAACTTTCTCACTTCTTTTCAGATAAAAAGCCTTCCAGTACAGATAGAAACAAAAATTATTTTTCATATAAAAATCTTTGGTTTGAATTTAAAACAGCTGCATGGCCTTTTTTGAAAGTCATGGGAAAGAAGCTGCTAAGCAAACAGCAGATCAAATCGTAGCACATGGTATTAACATACTTGATGCCGAAACACCGTTCCATGTGTTACAAAATCAAGGATTAAAAATGAAATTACTTTTTAATACCTCAAGATAAAATTGATAATTATTTCAACAAATATCATCCAATTTCATAACATCCATAGGTACTCATTCTATTCATAAGTATTAACTACAAATTATAAGCATTTTTTTTTTTTTTTAGTCATATTTCTGCATGCCCAAAAGTATTGCACTTAAAGGAATAGACAAACAAAAAACATCACTATGCTGGCTGTTAATCTATGCTTTAAACCGGTTCTTATGTACTAATTAAAGTTTTGGTAGATAACTCAAATAAAATAGAATACCGATATGTTGGACAATATGATGCAGAGCTTAAGGTTGCCTTTTTAGAGTAACTGGCGAAATTTGCCAACTGTTTCGATTAAAGAAGATTTAAATTTTAAAATTTTTCAGATATTACTTTGGTAATATTATTATTTTTTTTTTTTTTAAATGACCCGTACACTCAATAGATGTGTAAGAAAGACAGATACCCTCAATTGTTTTAACATTGCATCAAAATATATCTATACAATTTTCATAAAAAATTAAAGCAAAGGAGCTATTGCTACTAATGGAAATTGTATGGAAGTTTAAAGTTAAAAAATTTAATGGATATGGCGCAATTAGAAATTTCAATGCATGATATGGACTGGTTTTGAAGGTGTAAGGAGATGCAAAAAGGCTGATTTAAACTTCACCATGACTTTACAGATATCTTGGACGAAATTCATTGATGACTGATATTAATAGGTTATAATAGTTTTCTTTTTTAAATTTTTTAGAAGAAAAATTTAATTTCATTAGACAAAAAAGGATCATGACTTTTCTAAAACCAAAATTTTTCTATATTTTAGATCATTTTTTAAAAATAAAAACGCTGGCAATAGATGGCGCTTTACTTCGAATCTCTCATTTCCTTACTTTTAGCAAACAACAACCATTTTCATTCAGTCAGTCAGTCAGGATATTTTTGTCTTGTTCTGAGTGATGTGTTTTCTTTTCGTTTAGAATTGATTTACTTGAAATTGTTTTTTAAATGTCGAATGAAAATTAGGTAAACATGGAGGAAACTCCACTGATTATCACTACCAACGGTCCACTAGTGACCCCCAAAATGCCACCGGGCCAGGCCCGTTTCACCGTCAGGTGTTCACGTCAGCGAAGAGTTTGTTTATGAAAACATCGAACTTATCTCCGAGCTACATGCTTTCCAAACACAATTGGATTACTTGCATAACTGCATGCAGGCTGCATCTAGCAGCGATAAAGATGCCAAGCTGGTTGCCCAGACTAATGAGCTGGTGTAAAAAGTGGAAGAGCTGATCAGCAACCTAGGTGTCCCCCTTGGAAAATTACCAGCGACAAGATAAAGATGGCCGTGGAGGAACGGAGAAATACGAAACCCTCAACTTCCCATGCAACCAAGGCACAACCTGCTACCAGGCCCAAAAAGGCGACCCAGGCTGATAAAAGCCAAAAATGAGGATTGAAGATGAAGACGGGTTTATACTACCCGCCAAACACCTAGTTGCCAGAGGCACACCAGCTGTGACTGTACCTGTTCAGATAAGTAGTAATACTAATCATTTCATTTCTACTAACCCCACACCAACGGTAGCTGACGAGGAAATCCCGACTGAGCAATTGACCAGAAGGCCTAGGATTCCCCCATTTTCTGTAAAAACGGTCGCCAACTGGCCGAGCATGTGTATCATGCTCAAAGCAGTTGCCCCTCCATGAGATCTGTTCTCTCTAGAGACAGATTTCTAAAGCTAACTGTGAACTCGGAAATTGAACATCTCAAGCTTAAAAGTAAGCTCGTTCAACTTGGGTTAGAGTTTAAATGCTTCAATTTGAAGCAGGATCGACCAATAAAGGTCTTAATCAGAGGGCTGCCCTCCTGCACATCAAAGGAGGCTATCAATTCAGCCATTACTGCACTGGGGTACAAGGTACTCGCAGTAAACCGACTGAGCAAAGGGAACAAGAGACCGATGCCTCTGTTCTACGTACAGCTCGACAACTCCCTCACAGCTGAGGAATTTTACAGGGTCACCGACCTACTCGGCACCAGAATTAGTGTCGAGAGGTATCAAGGTAGAAATAGAGTCCCCCAGTGCAACAGATGCCAGGGGGTTTTTCCACTCTAGTGTCGCATGCCACCTCCCTAAGAGGTGTGTAAAGTGTGCTGAGCCACACGATTCTAGAGATTGCACACTGGGACTAGATCACCCCATGAAATATGCCAATTGCTCAGGGATTGACAATATTAATGCCAATATGATCCGCTTCCTTCCAAATAAGTATCTTTGGTAGTGGGTCGTTATTCTAAATGAACTTCTAAATTTAAATTACTTTCCGACCGCGTGGAAAACTGCACTAATTTCTCCTATCCATAAACATGGAACTAATCCAAAAATTCCCGCCAACTATCGACCGATTTCAGTCTTAAGTAACCTAAGTAAAATCTATGAGCATATAATCCTCAATAGAATGAATCTCTTCTGCGAAAACAGTAACATTATCATCCCGGAGCAGTTTGGTTTCAGGAAAAATCTCAGTACGACTCACCAACTGCTCAGAGTAACAGAACTCATACACCACGGTTTCAGTAACGGAAGTCTTACCGGTATACTATTTCTTGACGTCGCGAAAGCGTTCGACAAGATATGGCATACTGGTCTGTACTTCAAATTCAAAAAACTTAATTTCCCGCTTCCGCTTGCAAATCTAATTAAATCCTTCCTCACTAACCGTAATTTTAAAGTTAAAATCAACGAAGCAATTTCTACTGCCAGGAGTGTTGAATGCGGTCTCCCACAAGGGTCGATCCTTTCACCACTCTTATTTAATGTTTATGTCAACGATTTTCCGAAAGACCCACTAGTCAATACGGCCATGTATGCAGATGACACCGCGGTCATCACACAACATCGTCATCCTTTCACCCTCATGTTCAGATTACAAACTTTTATTAATAGACTCCAAACCTGGCTTAGCTTGTGGAAGGTAATCCTAGTAAATGTGCTCTCCTAATTTTCCACAAGCGAAGGCAATTAAACACCCTGCATCCACTTCGTATCTTCGATGAACCAGTGCCTTTTGTAGATACATATAAGTACCTCGGAATTATTCTAGATAAAAGACTCACTTTTCAACAACATATTACGTATAAAGTCGACCAAGCTAATAAAGTATACTACTCATTATATCCACTGACTTCGTGGAAAAGCAAGCTCGCGATTGGAAACAAACTTCTTGCCTACAAAGCCTGTATAAGGCCCATCTTAACTTATGCAGCCCTTATTTGGATCAACGCTGCCATACACCATCTGAAGAGATTGCAGGTCTTCCAAAATAGAGTTTTAATGAGAATCACCGATGCACCACATTATTACAATAGACACTTAATCCACGCCGACCTTAAAATCGAACCTATTCTTAATTACACCAAAAAGCTAGCAGAAAATTTTCTTAATGAAGTCCCGCTCAGTGATAATCCCTTAATGTTAAATCGTCGTCGTCGTCCTTGTGTTTACGGAGTTCCTTGGTCTATGATGACCTATTACTCCAGGATTATAGATTAAAGTTCATGGTATGGAAAAAAAGCATTGATGATTATAAACAGTAATGAGTGATAAAGGTATTGCCCAATAGTGAAATAAATACAAGTTAAGAATAAAAAATGAAAAGAAAAAGAAACAAGATAAAAAAACCAGTTACAGAAAAAATATATACATAAAAACAATTAGGAGTATACTACGGAGTAGAGTAAATGCTGCTAGAAATGATGACTAAAGGGACAGGTCAGATTCGAACCCGCTGCCTTACGGCAACAAGGACTCTACTCTGAACACTGAACCAGTTCGTCTAGGTCAGGGGTCGGCAACCTTTTGAGTCGGAAGAGCCAAATATGGCAATTTACAAATTTCAAAGTTTTTAAAGAGCCACAAAATTTTTCTTGCCAACAATAAATAACAGGTGGGCTGAAAAGTTCGTAGGTTGACACATAGATGGTACTACTAGTATTAAATCCATATGATTTTTAGTTAGCTCTAACCTTCAAAAGACACATGTATAAATTTGATAGCTGTTACGCTATTAGTATGTGAGATTTAGCATTTTTAATGAAGTTATAGCATTTTTAGTGTTCATCACGTGCAGTCTACTCGGCTGACTGTCGATTGGACTCCGGTGTGAAATGATGGAGCCATGTTTCCTGCATTGTCCCATATCGACGCAAAAATTCGGGTTTATTACGATTGAACAGCTCCAAACACTGCTTAGAATCATCAATTGGTTGTTGTTTTGGGTCGATTGTGAGCTGCGCGGCACCCACTTTGAACAGAGCTTTTGCATATCCAAATATTCATTCACGATATGTCCAACACTTTCCTTTGATATCTTTAGGGTCTCAGCTATCTCAATCAACTTCACTTTACGGTTATCAGAAATTGTTTTGTGGACTTTTTTTGATGTTTTCGTCGGTAACAGCCTCTTTGGGGCGTCCACTGTGTGCATCGTCCTCGGTGCTCATTTCGCCTCGTTTAAATTTAGCAAACCACTTCTCTACGGTTGATTTTCTGGTGCAAAGTCCGAATAATGTTTATTAAGCCAAGCCTTGGCTTCAATAGTATTTTTTTTTCGCCAAAAGCAATGCTTTATTAACACATAAAATTCCTTTTTATCCATTTTTTCAAACTAACTAAAGTTGCTTCACTAAAAATGCTATAACTCACATACTAATAGTGCAACAGCTGTCAAATTTATACACATGTCCTTTGAAGGTCAGGCTAAAAATCATATGGATTTAATACTAGTAGCGTCGATTTAATAATAATAGCCCACCTGTTAGTACTCGCTTAAATAAAGTTTTTGATAAAAAAACATATCTATTTATTCATTATATCATTCTATTTATTCATTATTAGACAATTACTTATTATTTAAGTAAAAAATTAAAACAATTAAACATTTACTTACAACACTAACTTGTACTTCAATAACAAACAATTGAATAAACAAATTCAATGGGAGCGATGGTTTTGCATGGTTATTCAAGTAGAAAATTTAAACTTTACTAAACAATGTAATTTGTACTTAAAATAAAAAATAACAATAACATACATTTGAGCATACAAATTCAATAGGAGCATTGGCTTTGCATGGTTTTAGAAAGTTTGGATAAATTTGGCTCATAACTTGTTGCTTTAAGTTTCAAACACGACTCTAAATGTTCATTTGGCTTCTTACTTTACTTTTATTTATATTCATGCAAGAGAACGCTTGCTCGCACGAATATGCCGATCCGAAGATAGTCAGCACTCCAAATGCCAACTTCTTCACCTCACTGTAGCAAACTGGAAGACTATTCCATGCGTCGAATATAAGTGCCTCAACTGGCGGCATTTCTTTTAAAGTTGTTCACTTTTGTTGCGTTACGTACATACATTTCTGGACCTCCAACTCTTCCAACTTGCTTTTCAACTCTGTAAATTTTCCACTCCACAAAGCATAACTTTTTAAATTGATCAATTGCATTTCTAGAGATCCAGTATCAATTCCAAATGGCTCAATATGGATTTCGTTACTATTTGTGTTGAGAGGATTTACTATGAATGGTAGAGTGGTTTTGAATTGCTCAAATCTATCAGCAAATTCATCTTTAATTTTTTTTTATAACTGTGCTGAAGTACCGCGTGTCAACAGTTGCACTAGTTTTATCACGATATTGCTTTACAAATTGAAAATGAAGTAATATACTACTCTGAATATCTTCTGCAAAAAGAATTAATTTTTCTTCAAAACAAACCAATTCTTCTACCAAAACATAGTCTGGGTTTCTCTTTCCTTGCAGTTTTAGATTCAGCTCATTTAATTTTGCTGTGATATCCACTATAAAGTAAAATTTTTGCAACCATTTGCCGTTCTCTAACTCAGGGTGATTAATGCCTTTTTTATTTAGGAATGTATTAATTTCATTCAAGCACAAAGCAAAACATTTCAACATCTTACCTTTGGAAAGCCATCGCACTTTATTGTGAAGAAGGAGGTCGGAATACTCTCCATTTCATTTAAGAATTCTTTAAACTGACGATGGTAGAATGCTTTTGGCAAGATGCTGTTAACAATCTTGATTACCAAATTCATGACCTCAACTATTTCGGCCGGAAATGTTTGGGCACAAAGCGCTTTTGGTGTATTATGCAGTGAAACGTAAGAATTTCGTGGTTTATTTTGCTCTGAAGAATCGTTGTTGCCCCTTTATTTTTCCTGTCATACTTCTGGCTCCATCAGTTGCTATTGAAACGATTTTATTTAAATCGATCTTATTGTCTTCAAGGCAGTTTTGCACGGCATTCGCTATATCTTCCCCTCTAATTTGTCCCGAGAGCGGTAGCAATCCCAGAAGTTATTCTTTTGGACCTTGGGAAGACATATATCTGACAAAAAGGGCAACTTGTGCCGTGTCTTTAGTGTCGCAAGACTCATCTATATCCAGTGATAAGGCAGAAGAAAGTTGAATATCTTCCACCTGCAAATATGTTACATTTGAAGATATTTTAGCTATTCTATCTTGTACTGTTTTAGCGGATAGGGGCAAATCTTTGATTTTTTCAAGATTTCTGGTTTGTTTTTGAAATCACGAAACAGTTCTTCAGATTCCTCGTTAATCGATTCAGAACGATTTTAAAATGGTTTTTTTTTTTTTTTTTTTTTTTTATAAAATATATAATATTTGCGTATGGAACTAAAGAGCCGCAGTTTCACATCCAAAGAGCCGCAGGTTGCCGACCCCTGGTCTAGGTCAATTGCAAATTGTGCAGTGTCGCCCGAGGGCGTTTTGCGTTTTCCGGCAATGTGAAATCGTATCTAGGAAGATTACGAATTTCATCATTGGGAATAAAATCAAGATTTGCGTAAAAATTTTTTGCAAGTTTAAGCATACAATTTTGAATAGCAGGGAGGGATAAGCTGTGGCGAATGTCATCATTTCTAAAGTACCAAGGAGAGTTTGTTATCATACGAAGTAATTTATTTTCAATTCTATTAATAAAATTAATGTGGTACCTTGCAGCAGAACCCCAAACTGGGCTAGCATAAGTTATAACAGGACGCAAATAGTACATGTAAATGATTAATTTATTTTCTAAAGAAAGAGGTGAGTTTTTGTTAATAAAAGGGTACAACATGCGAATACAAATATTAACTTTCTTTTTTATATGATTCATATGATTAATGTAGGTTAGTTTATTGTCGAGATTAATGTTAAATATACCCGAATATTTACCACATAAATATAATAAAAAACGACCTCGCGCAATAACTCACCACCGCCTCAAATAACTCCGCCCACTCGTGGTATTTTTAGTGTTTCGGAAAGGTAACTTTTAAGCCCATCTGAAGTCAGTAGCTCCATCATCTCCGTATTGTTTGCACAATCTTTCCTTTTGCTTTCCCTCTTAATTTTTCAGAGTTTTTAAATTGTTATGCACTGTGCAAAGATTAAACTTTTTTAAATTTTCCTTCTTCCTAGTTTTGTTTTTATAGTAACAACACTTAATTTCTAAGAGCAATGCTGCTTTCTTAACGTTAATTATTTTTATTTTTAAATTTTTGTTCTTTATCTAATTATGCAGCTTAATTTTAAATTTTTAACCGGAGGTGTGGGGATTATTCCCCGGTACTCCGATAAATAACACAACTTTGCACTTGCAAATTAATCGATTTCAAAAACGTATCTTCATTTCAAAACAAACAAAATTATTATTCGAAATTAATTCGCATTTTGAGGTCATATAAAAGCTTCAAAATAAAATTCTACGTATGATTACAAATTCGCCCTGATTTTAGACAATTTGTTTACAAAATTTTTATAACTCCATCCCCAATATCATTAATTCTGTTTTAAATGATATAGGCAACTACGATTATGATATTTCCCTTTTTATAAACCGCAAAGACCTGAGCAGTACTGAATATTATTTATTGATATTTTGATATCCTCCGATCTGAATTACCATGCAGCTTCTGCACCGATTTAATTTTTTCATCTCTCCTCGTTTTACTTGTTTATAACTACGGCCATTCGATGGGCTTTTTCCCGCTCTGCACAGCTCTCTTTTTGATGAAAAATGTTTTGCTTTCTCAAATCGGGATACGTACACGGAGTGCCTTGGTTGCGCAGCTACCAAACCTCCAACTTGGTAAATGGGATTACGTAACGTGAGGTCTTGCACTTTGCCAGTTATAAAAAATATAGAAAATTTAATAAGAAAAACAATAAAATCAATTAAGCTACTAAAAGCAACAAAAATAAAATTTAATAAAGAAGCAAAAAGGAATTTAATAAAAAACAAGAGAAATCAAAATTAAAAACAAGAAGGAGGAGAAATTAATATTCTTAGCAAAAACGAGCACAGACGGAGTAACTAAATAAAAGCACAAAAATAAAAATCACGCGAGGTGCGAGAAAAATCCAGTAAGAAACCAAAGCCATCGTTTCAGTCCACCAGAGCCAAGGCGAAAATAACCTTTGATCTTGAAAAGCGGCGTTGAGGGGGAAAGCAACCAATAGCACGGCTCTGACTCTTGTTAGCTCCTTCTTTCCACTACACACACTCCTGAGTTTTTCTGACTGGAATAAATCTAGTCTCTTAAATACTTATAAATTTTTCATTATTGGGCAATACCTTGATCACTTATTACTGTTTATAATCATCAATGTTTTATCCCTTTCATCAATGAACTCTAAAATAGCATCCTGGATTAATAGGTCATTATAGACCAAGGAACTCCGTAAACACAAGGACGACGACGATCTCATAAATACTCGTCACACTGCAAAGGATTTTTAAATTTTTTTTTTTTTCTTAATTATTTTACCACCAAATATACACTTATATTTTTCAACTCCTGAGCTATGGCTCATCCTAATTTTACACTCATTTCTTACACACTTTAGTTTTTCTCTTATGTTTTCTTTCTTAATGTTAAATATTTTGTTTTTTACTAATTATGCAAAAGGAGATAGGGGGGATCCTGTCCCCAGGCACTCCAAAATACACAACGTTTGCCTTTGTCTGGGAAGAAACTAAAAGTAAGCGCATTATTTATTAATATTAAGTACGTATCGTGGGCGTTTGCGGCTGCTGGGAAGAGAAATATAATCAAAATTTTGAAGATCTTTTAGGACCTGGTTATTGGAATGAGAAACAGAATCATAGAAATTAACAGCAATTTTTTGTACGTAGTCTTTAAAGCTGGGAATAGAGAGCGAATATCTAATCTCTTTATTTCTAAAGAACCAGGGTGAATTCGTAATCATTCTCAAGATCTTGTTTTCAGGCCTTTCCAGAATCAGGAAGTTACTGTTCGCAGTGGAGCCCCATACTGGACTCGCATATGCTATGATAGGTCTGAGATATCAGAGATAGATTAGTTTTTTAAGTTCCATTGTTAGAGAAGAATTTCTGCAAATTAAAGGATAGAGTTTTCGTAATTGGTTATTGAATTTAGTGCGAAGATATTGGATATGAGAATTATAATTAAGTCTGCGATCAAGAATTACTACAAGGTATTTAGCTTCTGTAAACCAGGAAATGTTAGTATTATAAATAGTAATATTAGGTGGGTTATAGTTATTTTTGTTGGTGAATAGCACTGCTTCAGT